>LBNU01036105.1:32644-52074 GCA_014162995.1 Artemisia annua | reverse complement strand
AGTAGAGCATCAATTATATGTTTCATTTTCCATTTGTAAGAATATCTCTTTAGACCCTTTTTGGGCAGAAGTAGCAATAGTATACACCATGCATGTCCTAGTATGAGAACCAAAACTCCTTCCATAAATGTCTTAATTTCTATTTTGTCCATTATATTTCTCCTTACACAAACCTGTGTTATTGTTTTCTTAAACATTTCAGATTCTTATCATTCTTTAAAATTATATTCTTGCTGTTTAAAATTTTGAATTTTTAATAGTTAAGTTGGTTTAAAACAATTCATTTGTATACCATTTAGGAGGAATAGAAATGCCTTTAACTAGGTCAAATAAGTTGAATATATTCTTGGTGTTTAAACTTTCTATCCCTGATCTAACCATACCACCTCAAGAACCAGGTACAGAACAGAGTGACATTAATTAGCTATATTAAGGACAATATATGAAAAAGAAGTACTGCTACTGTGAGAAAGAATTGAACAAACCTGATGTGCAGAATGAGATATAAAATCCACATGGTACTGCACCTGGTCACAAGCAAAAGCTGCAGCAATCGCCTACAGATAAATGTTAACACGTATATATAACAATCAGAAGTGATCAATAGAAAATAGAGCAAAGGAAAGAAATACAATGAAAGTAAAATAGGAAATCACTGAGCAACATTAATTTAGCAAAATCACATACCAGTCAAGTTAATTTTGTTTACAGTGACTTTTTTTATGGTGAAAACCCTAGAGGTCCAACAATGAGCATTCTATTAGCCTAAAGAAACACTAAACCAATATGACATAATATCCCACCAATGGAATGCTAACAAATGTCAACATGATTTCCTTACAGCATCTTTATGTCATACATGATATCGTGAAGGAAAATCACTTAGCTCCAACACCTGATAACTCTATTAGAGGCCATTGTTTCTTTTACACATGATATTGATACATCTTATTAGTAAATAATCGTTATTTTATAGTGTTATGCTATTTTCTCAGTTACCTCAATTTGTTAATAACGCTTTCTAGCAGATTTTAATCATATGTTCCACTTTTATATCGAAGTTGAACTACAGAGGTAGACATAAACATCAAGTATATGGTGCTCTAACCAATATAATATCCTGATACATTCATCATAAGAAACCAGATCGTACTGGAACATAATAAATTTCATCTTTTCTAAAAAGCATTGATTGTCAGATAACTTAAACTGGTTTCCATCAACTTTAATTGCAGAGAATAGCAGGTATCTTTCTAGGAATGTTTCGAGAGTCTTTTGCTAAAACATTCATTCATTCATTCAATTAGGAATAAAAGGAGAGAGAATTACAGCTATCGGATACATGTCGCCTTTCGTCCCAAAAGCCATGAAAACCGCCTTAGGCTGCCTTCTCATGAAAGCCATTCTCCTCACCTTCAATCCTTCCGATTGATCAATATAACTAAGAAACAGCCACTAATAAACAGGTCAGTAGCAATTTATAAATTAGATAAATTATGCATTAGCTTATATAAGAATGTGTTGAACATAACGACTGTACTTTATTTTAGATGTGTTCTACCCTAACATATACCTGCGATGGAACTTATGTATTCGTTTAGTTATGTGGTAGCAAGTGTTAGTAAATTGAAAACTTGCATGACTTTATTCGAATAGCCCACAATTGCAATTACAGATTTACAGCTTCAAAAGTGTGAGCAAGAAAGCTGATGTTTTACATGACATCTACATTCTAAAACATTTATCGACTGCCCAACATCTTTAGCAAATTATAAGATTTCTCACCAGAGAACGTGTAACTGCTTAAAAAACACGTCGTAATCATATAGGAATGTTAGAAAAATCCTGCTTAAATAAAATGTAATAATTGTATTTATAGATGAATCAACCCCATTAATTGTAAACCCGGAATTTAGAAGTTGACCTACCAACAACAGCCAAGCCTTGTTTGGCAAACCTTTTGTTTTTTTTATGCTCACATTTATTGAAAACAAATCACGAAAACAGTTTCAGAAATGTTAACATCTCCAAATAAATCGAAGTTATAGAAATATATACTCCAGATATAATTTTGATGTTTCATGGTTTTCAAGATAAAACATGTGTGCAACTGCTTACTATAATGAGGTTGAGTTCTTGTCTTCTTGAACTCAACCTCATTAAACATAATGTTTAAAGTTAATTAAGCTTTCATCTTGTGTTTCATTAATAGAAAGAAACAATCTCACCGAATTCGTTTCGATTTCAATGTTAAGTATAACAAATTTGTTTACATTACAAAGACTATGTAATAGGACATGAAGTCTAACCAAACAAGAACTAAGGATTCCTAATTATACCAGTGTATAATAGTGTCAAGTCGTCTTAACCTGATTAGTATTCAGCATGCACCTACGCGGTAATCCTTGAAGATCACTAGTTTAAATCAACATGCCAACCTTCCGGTTTAAAAAAAAAATGTGTCTGTATACTACAAATAAGTTAAAGCTAGGTATGCGGTTAACGCAAGTCTTTACTGTATGAATTATTTCTATTCACGATGAGCTAAATTAAATGTAACTCTCACGTCTCCCATATTGGGATACAAATATGAGCTAATTACATTTATAAAGTTAAAATTAGATAGCTGTATTATGTTCACATTTATTCTACCACTGGAAGCATATTATGATGATTATATTACAATGACTTTCTCGAATATTACCCGCATCTTGTTTAGCTAATGACGTTTTGATTCTATAAAGGCTTAAGGCTATTAAAAAAAAGAAAAAAAAAGAAAAAAAAGGTGTTGTACACAGATGGGATACAAAGAAATAACCCCAAAAAGGTATAAAGATTATATTGGGATTTTGATGTAAAGGGACGTAAAACAGAAATGAACTGTCAAAACCTTACGTCATTTTTTACCTAATACTTATCAAATATCATTATTCGCATCGAGTCTTGTCCATCAATTAATATTCCTTTCTAACTGGGCGAGAGATATGTAATTTTTCTATATTACACGGACTACTCTCTTAAGATCCAAATGGAACATCCATAATTTTAACTCTAGATGAAGTCTTTATTCAGACAATCCAAGGCACTCTAAGATAGTATTCATTTTAACCTATGTGGCTATGTGTTATCTTTTCCCTGAATTCAGAGTTGCAGTTATAATTGAACCACCGCAAAAACACCAGCATTTACTATACATAATTGGATATCCGATTTCAAATGACTAAAACTCAACCTTTGTGAAGTAGTGTTACGCATATTGGAAAATAATTTATTCTAGTTATTTGAAATCATGAATCTTGAGTTTCTACTTTTTAGATGGGTTTAGGCCATTAGATATCAACGGACTTTTTTGAAAGTAACATTTTGGTACGTGAACTACAAAATGTCCCATAAAATGTTAGAAAATTTTCAGAAAGTGTTCCATTATAGTGACACGTGTCAGATTTGTGGTACGATAAGTCACCAAAATGTGCATATTGGAACACTTTCTGAAAGTTTGAAACATTTCATTAGACATTTTATAGTTCACGTAACAAAAGGGGACTTTGGAAAAAGTTAGTTGCTATTTAATAGCCTAAAGCCTTTATAGAATCAAAACGTCATTAGCTCAACAAGATGTGGGTAATATTCGAGAAAGTCATTGCAATATAATCATCATAATATGCTTCCGGTGGTAGAATAAATGTGAACATAATACATGCATATGAATATATTTGTAATTTTATCCATTTATTACAGCTATCTAATTTTAATTTTATAAATATATATACATATATACATATATACATATATCTATATATATATATATATATATATATATATATATATATATATATATATATATATATATATATATATATATATATATATATATATATATATATATATATATATATATATATATATATATATATATATATATATATATATATATATATATATATATATATATATATATATATATATATATATATATATATATATATATATATATATATGTATATGTATATATGTATATATATATGTATATATATATATATATGTAAAAAAATATTTTTTGACGAATTTTTTTTTCCAAAAAACATAATTTGAACAAAAAAATCTAATAATTTTTTTTCTTAAAATATTCTAAAAAAGATTTTTTTGACGAAAAATTTTTTTTCCAAAAAAATATAATTCGAAAAAAAATTTGTTTAATAAAAGAAATTTCTAAAAATTTTATTTTTCTAATAGAAACTTTCTAAAAAATTTCAAAAACTAACATAAACATCTATAAAACACAAATTACATTGACTAGTATACTTAAACACAAATTACATTAAACACGAATTACATTAAACATAAAAAGTACGATGAAATGAAAATAAATTAAAAATAATTTTTTTTAGAAATGTTTTTTCTTAAAATTTTTTTTTCAAATTATATTTTCTGGAAAAAAATTTTTTCGTCAAAAAAATTTTTTTTTTGAATTTTTTAAGAAAAATTTTTATTACAATTTTTTTTGGAAAAAAATTTTCCGTCAAAAATTTTATTTTTAGAATTTTTTTGAATTTTTTAACAAAAATTTTTATTAGAAGTTTTTTTTTCAAATTAATTTTTTTGTAAAAAAAAAATTTAGAATTTTTAAACAAAACTTTTATTAGAATTTTTTTTCAAACTATTTTTTTTTTGAATTTCTTTCGAATTTTTAAAGAAAATTTTTTATTAGAAATTTTTTTTTTCAAATTATTTTTTTTGGAAAAAAAAATTTCCAAAAAATAATCATTTTTTTAGAATTTTTTTAAAAGACTAACTAACTGAAAGGACTAACGGTGCAAACATGAAAACGATCTTTGGTATAAAGGACGAACGTTGCAAACGACCGTTAAGTTAAGGGACTAATGTTGCCACTTTACAATTAGACATAACGACTAAACTAACTCCGTTAGAAAATTGGAACAAAAGTGGAACAAAACGCAAACTATTGGACTGGAATCACACGTGTTTTGAAAATTGGATCATAAGTGAGATTTTGATACAACCACAAGGACCAAAAATGTAGTTAACTCTTAAATTTATTTCTTATTTCAGGGGGGTATTTAAACTTTTCGTGATCAACGATCTCAGGTTCCTAGCTAGAATTATGACTCATTTTCGGACATATTATTCGCTGGAGGATTCTTTAAAAAAAACGTGATTGATTCAAAAGCCATCATNTTTTTTCTTTTTCTGCTTATGCTCCTGCTCAAAACAAGTACTAATTAAGCTGCTTAAAAATAAGTACTTCTGGAGATAGTGTTTAGATTTGCTTATGCAATAGTAACTCTTATAAAATTGATAATGTAATAGAAATTTTGAATCAGATTCATTTATAAAAGCTCTAGGTTATATATGAGAGTAAGTAATAAATTCAATTAAATTTCAAAGAACCAATAGGAAATAAGCATCTCCTTACCTGCTTATGAAAAACTGCTTGCTTTTCCACCCAAAAACTTCAGCAGATACGCAGGGAAAATAAGCAATCCCTGAACACCCGCCGAGTAGAGCATCAATTATATGTTTCATTTTCCATTTGTAAGAATATCTCTTTAGACCCTTTTTGGGCAGAAGTAGCAATAGTATACACCATGCATGTCCTAGCATGAGAACTAAAACTCCTTCCATAAATGTCTTAATTTCTATTTTGTCCGTTATATTTCTCCTTACACAAACCTTTATATTATTGTTTTATTAAACATTTCAGATTCTTATCATTCTTTAAAATTATATTCTTGCTGTTTAAACTTTTGAATTTTTAATAGTTAAGTTGGTTTAAAACAGTTCATTTGTATACCATTTAGGAGGAATAGAAATGCCTTTAACTAGGTTAAATAAGTTGAATATATTCTTGGTGTTTAAACTTTCTATCCTTGATCTAACCATACTACCTCAAGAACCAGGTACAGAACATAGTGACATTAATTAGCTATATTAAGGACAATATATGAAAAAAGAAGTACTGCTACTGTGAGAAAGAATTGAACAAACCTGATGTGCAGAATGAGATATAAAATTCCCATGGTACTGCACCTGGTCACAAGCAAAAGCTGCAGCAATCGCCTACAGATAAATGTTAACACATATATATAAAAATCAGAAGTAATCAATAGAAAATAGAGCAAAGAAAGGAAATAAAATGAAAGTAAAATAGAAAATTACTGAGCAACATTAATTTAGCCAAATCACATACCAGTTAGGTTAATTTTGTTTACAATGACTTTTTTTATGGTGAAAACCCTAGAGGTCCAACAATGAGCATTCTATTACAGTGACTTTTTTCTATAGTAAACACTAAACCAATATGACATAATATCCCACCAATGGCATGCTAACAAATGTCAACATGATTTCCTTACAGCATCTTTATGTCATACCTGATATCGTGAAGGAAAATCACTTAGCTCCAACACCTGATCACTCTATTAGAGGCCATTGTTTATTTTACACATGATATTGATACATCTTATTAGTAAATAATCGTTATCCTATAGTGTAGTAAATAATCGTTATTTTATAGTGTTCTGCTATTTTCTCAGTTACCTCTACAACCAATTTGTTAATAACGCTTTCTAGCAGATTTCATCATATGTTCCACTTCTATATCAAAGTTGAACTGCAGAGGTAGACATAAACATCAAGTATATGGTGATCTAACCAATATAATATCCTGATACATTCATCATAACAAACTAGATCGTACTGGAATATAATAAATTTCATCTTTTCTAAAAAGCATTGATTGTCAGATAACTTAAACTGGTTTCCATCAACTTTAATTGCAGAGAATAGCAGGTATCTTTCTAGGAATGTTTCGAGAGTCTTTTGCTAAAACATTCATTCATTCATTTAGGAATAAAAGGAGAAATTAAATTGGTCTAAAATTTGGAATGGAGGAGATAAAATATGCAGAAGACAGAGAGAATTACAGCTATCGGATACACGTCCCCTTTCGTCCCAAAAGCCATGAAAACAGCCTTAGGCTGCCTTCTCATGGAAGCCATTCTCCTCACCTTCAATCCTTCCGATTGATCAATATAACTGAGAAACAGCCACTAATCAACAGGTCAGTAGCAATTTATAAATTAGATAAATTATGAATTAGCTTTAATATATACGAATGTGTTGAATAACGAATGTACTTTATTTTAGATGTGTTCTACCCTAACAAATACCTGCAATGGAACTTATGTATTCGTTTAGTTCTGTTGTAGCAAGTGTTAGTAAATTGAAACTTGCATGACTTTATTCAAATAGCCCACAATTGCAATTACAGATTTACAGCTTCAAAAGTGTGAGCAAGAAAGCTGATGTTTTACATGACATCTACATTCTAAAACATTTATCGACTACCCAATATCTTTAGTAAACTATAAGATTTCTCACCAGAGAACATGTAACTGATTAAAAAACACATCGTAATCATGTAGGAATGTTAGAAAAATCCTGCTTAAATAAAATGTACTAATTGTATTTATAGATGAATCAACCCCATTAATTGTAAACTCGGAATTTAGAAGTTGACCTACCAACAACAGCCAAGCCTTGTTTGGCAAACCTTTTGTTCTTTTTATGCTCACAATTAATGAAAACAAATCACGAAAACAGTGTTTCATAAATGTTAACATTTCCAAATAAATCGAAATTACAAAAATATATACTCCAGACATAATTTTGATGTTTCATGGTTTTCAAGATAAAACATGTGTGCTACTGCTTACTATAATGAGGTTGAGTTCTTGTCTTCTTGAACTCGATTGAACATGACGTTTAAAGTTAATTAAGCTTCTTGTGCTTCATTAATAGAAAGAAACAATCTCACCGAATTTGTTTTTATTTCAATGTTAAGTATAACAAATTTGTTTACATTACAAAGACTATGTAACAAGACATGAAGTCTAACCAAACAAGAACTAAGGATTCCTAATCATACCAGCGTATAATATAGTGTCAATTCTTCTTAACCTGATTAGTATTCAGCATGCACCTGCGCGGTAATCCTTGGAGATCACTAGTTTAAATCCACATTCCAACCTTCCAGTTAAAAAAAATTGTGTCTGCATACTACAAATAAGTTAAAGCTAGGTATGCGGTTAACGCAAGTCTTTACTGTATGAATTATTTCTATTCACGATGAGCTAAATAAAATGTAACTCTCACGTCTCCCATATTGGAGAAAAAAAAAGTGTTGTACACAGATGGGATACAAAGAAATAACCCCAAAAAAAGTATAAAGATTATATTGGGATTTTGATGTAAAGGGACGTAAAACAGAAACGAACCGTCAAAACCTTACATCATTTTGACCTAATACTTATCAAATAAGATAGTATTCATTTTAACCTATGTGGCTATGTGTTATCTTTTCACTGAATTCAGAGTTGCAGTTATAATTGAACCACTGCAAAAACACCATCATTTACTATACATAATTGGATATCCGATTTCAAATTACTAAAACTCGACCTTTGTGAAGTAGTGTTACGCATATTGGAAAATAATTTATTCTGGTTATTTGAAATCATGAATCTTGAGTTTCTGCTTTTAAATGGGCTTAGGCCATTAGATACCAACTGACTTTTTTGAAAGTAACATTTTGGTACGTGAACTACAAAATCTCCCATAAAATGTTAGAAAATTTTCAAAATGTGTTCCATTATAGTGACACGTGTCAGATTTGTGGTATGATAAGTCACCCAAATGTGCATATTGGAACACTTTCTGAAAGTTTGTAACATTTTATTAGACATTTTATAATTCACGTACCAAAAGGGGATTTTGAAAAAAGTTGGTTGCTATTTAATAGCCTAAAGCCTTTATAGAATCAAAACGTCATTAGCTAAACAAGATGTGGGTAATATTCGAGAAAGTCGTTGTAATATAATCATCATAATATTTGTAATTTTATCCATTTATTACAGCTATCTAATTTTAAGTTTATAAATGTAAATAGCTCATATTTCTAATATCTAAATCAGAATGTCATTACGAATACAAGATAGTGGAAAATAGCTCATATTTCTAATATCTGAATCATAATGTCATTACGAATACAAGATAGTAGGCAATATAATTTAGATTTATAAAGTTAAAATTAGATAGCTGTAATAAATGGATAAAATTACAAATATATTCATCTGCATGTATTATGTTCACATTTATTCTACCACTGGAAGCATATTATGATGATTATATTACAACGACTTTCTCGAATATTACCCACATCTTGTTTAGCTAATGACGTTTTGATTCTAAAAAGGCTTTAGGCTATTAAATAGCAACTAACTTTTTTCAAAGTCCCCTTTTGGTACGTGAACTATAAAATGTTACAATTATTTTAAACAGGAACAATGGTAATAGATAACGCAGTCACATTACAAATTAACGAAAGGAAAACATATAATGCTTTAATCTAGCCACGCTCGTACTTAACTACCCATATAGTTTGTTAAAAAATCTCAAAAAAAATATATCAGTATCTACCATTACTAAAACTAGGTACTGCAAAACAAATTAGTGTTGTTCCAAAACTATTGCTCATGTATAGAAAAAAATTTGTAAGTCAAAGTCTCGCTCATGTATAGAAAGTTAATTAATTTCAGGCTATGTAGTTCCATGTTACTTTAATTTTTATATCCTCCTAAGGAAAACAAGTAAATTTTGTTCAAAGATATAAAACATAATTAGACTTTAAATGCAAATTCATTTAAAATCCTTGAAAAGTGAATGTATATGACTAAGATATGAGTTTATGAAAGATATTGCAAAACTAGCATTCATTATACTTTCAACTTTTCCTAAATTTAATCCTATTCGTCATTTAGAGTTATATATATACATATCATTCCATCTAGAAATTGAAAACTTGCAAAGACAAAAGAAAATATTTTCAAGAAAGCACATCAAGGCTTACAGGTAACCCAAGATAGTTCGAACTTCTATGTTTTACACTTGTTCATTCTGTAAAAATTTTTTTGGTTACTTCTGTTTTCCTCAATAGTTATGTTGGTGAGATTAACTAAGCTTTTTGTGTGTACTTCATTGTTATAGTGTCAAAAGTTACCCAAGGAGTCAGCATGGAGAGAGTCAGAATGGTGAAAAAGGGGCCTTGTGATCATTGCGAAGTCAAACGTAAGGATGCTCTTTCTATTTCGTACAAGCGATTCATTATTATTTATATGATATTTACTTTTTGGTACTTGTCGTATGTCCGTTATTAGCGAATATGTGTCATACACTACTAAAGATGCTTACATTAAATGTATATAATTGAACTGCTCTTTTCACGAATACTTGTATGTCTTTAGCCAGATAACATGTGTAAATCGTAATAATGTGTGTAAATTACATAAAATCGTATACATGTGAGCGTGTGTGTGTGCGCGCGTGCCTGCGTGCGCGTGTATCTAACCTATATAACACAAGAATGGTCAATAAACAGTAAACTATATGGCTCATTAACGTTTTGACAGGAACTTAAAACATGTTTTGACATCTATGCCAGAAATAGGGCTGTCAAAGATACCCGAACCCAAAAAGAAACTTATTCGGGTCGGGTTGGTACATGCTGAAACCTTATTCGGGTGGAGTTTCAGGTTGACCCAAATAAGGGATTTTAAATTTTTATTATCATATATTTCTTTGTTTTTATTTTATTAAATTTGTCCTCTTTGGTTATTATTTATGCTATATAGTTCTTATTCGGGTTGACCCGAACCCGACTAATAGATAACGCAGTCACATTACAAATTAACGAAAGGAAAACATATAATGCTTTAATCTAGCCACACTCGTACTTAACTACCCATATAGTTTGTTAAAAAGTCTCACAAAAAATATATCAGTATCTACCATTACTAAAACTAGGTACTTCAAAACAAATTAGTGTTGTTCCAAAACTATTGCTCATGTATAGAAAAAAAATTGTAAGTCAAAGTCTATCGCTCATGTATAGAAAGTTAATTAATTTCAGGCTATGTAGTTCCATGTTACTTTATTTTTTATATCCTCCTAAGGAAAACAAGTAAATTTTGTTCAAAGATATAAAACATAATTAGACTTTAAATGCAAATTCATTTAAAACCCTTGAAAAGTGAATGTATATGACTAAGATATGAGTTTATGAAAGATATTGCAAAACAAATTAACGTTGTTCCAAAAACTAGCATTCATTATACTTTCAACTTTTCCTAAATTTAATCCTATTCGTCATTTAGAGTTATATATATACCTATCATTCCATCTAGAAATTGAAAACTTGCAAAGACAAAAGAAAACATTTTCAAGAAAGCACATCAAGGCTTACAGGTAACCCAAGATAGTTCGAACTTCTATGTTTTACTCTTGTTCATTCTGTAAATTTTTTTTTGGTTACTTCTGTTTTCCTCAATAGTTATGTTGGTGAGAATAACTAAGCTTTTTGTGTGTACTTCATTGTTATAGTGTCAAAAGTTACCCAAGGAGTCAACATGGAGAGAGTCAGAATGGTGAAAAAGGGGCCTTGTGATCATTGCGAAGTCAAACGTAAGGATGCTCTTTCTATTTCGTACAAGCGATTCATTATTATTTATATGATATTTACTTTTTGGTACTTGTCGTATGTCCGTTATTAGCGAATCTGTGTCGTACACTACTAAAGATGCTTACATTAAATGTATATAATTGAACTGCTCTTTTCACGAATACTTGTATGTCTTTAGCCAGATAACATGTGTAAATCGTAATAATGTGTGTAAATTACATAAAATCGTATACATGTGAGCGTGTGTGTGTGCGCGCTTGCCTGCGTGCGCGTGTATCTAACCTATATAACACAAGAATGGTCAATAAACAGTAAACTATATGGCTCATTAACGTTTAGACAGGAACTTAAAACATGTTTTGACATCTAAGCCAGAAATAGGGCTGTCAAAGATACCCGAACCCAAAAAGAAATTTATTCGGGTCGGGTTGGTACATGCTGAAACCTTATTCGGGTGGGGAGTTTCAGGTTGACCCAAACAAGGGATTTTAAATTTTTATTATCGTATATTTCCTTGTTTTTATTTTATTAAATTTGTCCTCTTTGGTTATTATTTATGCTATATAGTTCTTATTCGGGTTGACCCGAACCCGACTTACCCGAATCAAGTAATTTGATTAAAATATTTTTAAACATTTAGAGAAAAAAACAAACACGCATTGGCTAGTGTTTCAAATACATACCGCCGCCATCCCGAACATGTTCAATTAACTTCTTATCAAGTCTTACATGGATATAGATGACCGAAAAGAGCAGTAAATGACCGTTTTAACCTTTTTTTATTTTTTAATTTTTTTTATTTATTTTTTATTTTTTTTTAACGAACAAACTCATTGTCCTATAAACTAGTCAGTCAATGTACTAGACATACAAACAACTAATGAATAAAATTTCACATTACACCTTTAAAGAATCTAAATGTAAACCAATGCAGTAGACACTTAGACCCTTTAAAGTGCAGGCCTCATAGAATTTAAGGCTGATTTTGTTTTACGTTCTAACCCATCTTAGGAATGAATTTAAGGCTGATTTTGTTTTACGTTGAAATAAATAGTATCAATGGCATAATACGTACTACTTGTTTAATTTATATTTGTTATCCAATTACGCTCTTAACTTCTTTTTTTGTTCACTTTCACTATTCAATAATTTCAGTAATGACAAATGCTAACAAAAAAATGGGAACAATAACTTCGTATGAATAGAATCATATATGAAAATGATTTATGTACATTTTAAATGCGAAAAATAATTTCGTAATACACCAAAATGGAAAATAATATCAGAGCGAATTAAGTAAAACAATTAATCTAACAATAAATAAAAAGTAACAAAATTAACATGAAAAGGGGGAATTAATTTCATTTCAGATGAGTTTATATAAATAAATAATTGGGATTTGCTAACAACAACCCTATGGGTGTTGTTTAAGCATTCCATATATATAAAAAAACACATTTAATGAACTCATATATTCCATAATTATACATTTCTAATCATTTTAAATATGGTATGTAATGTTTTGAGATCATTAAGTGCAAATTATCTAAACATGGAATGCTTAAACAACACCAATAGGGTTGTTGTTAGCAAATCCTATTATATATATACAACATATAGTAATTATAAAGTATAGATGAAAACCTAATACTGGAGAGGAGGTCACCGGAGCAGCAGGTGGTGGAAGATCGCTCAGTCACACTCATAGGGGTTTCACTTTTTTTTATATATTTTAGGAGGTTATTAAGTTTTATTAAATTGTGCCTGTCTATACTACTTATAATGCATTTAGACACTTTCCTCCTATTAATATTTTAAGATTTCCTAATATATATGTTAAGTAAATACTACTTATAAACATAGTTTACAAGTACTTAAAGCACACATAAAAATAAAAAAAACACTATTTATCTAATACAATTAATAAACTATTAAAAACACCCATTCACCCAAAAATACAACTATTTAAGCACAATGTACAATATAATTAAGCTTTCACCTCTTCATAAAAAAAATATACTATTAATACAATTAATACACTATTAAAAACACCCCTTCACAAAAAATACAACTTTTTAACTACAATATAAAATATAATTAAGCTTCCAAAATATTAAGCTTTCAAAACAAAAATATGAGATCCAGTAACCCGAAACAATAATTCGAGATATTCGTCGCCGCAAATTTTATTATAGAGTACCCGCACCTGCATCGTGCGGGTACTCTGCTAGTTTAAAAGTAAAATATTAACCATAAGATTCTCAAATATGGGAACACTTAAGGAAAAATGAGGGATTTGTTTTAATTTTGATGACGTGTAGCAATTTGATTATATTGATTTGATTGAGTTATAATTGAAGTAAACAAAGTTGAATTATTTAGTTAAGTTTAGTTAATTTCATCACACCTTATTACGTGAAAGCTCTTGCGATCTCATAGTTACTAGAAGATTTCACAACTTGGGTGTCACTTTCTGAATGATCAGTAAGTGGTTGTGAGGACTGATGCTGGAAGCTAATAGAGACTAATCAGTGGTTGTTATTCATTCAGAAAGTGACACCCAAGTTGTCGGACTCACTTTAAATATGTGCCCCTTAAACCACGAGTTAGAAAACCCCATAATATAAAAGTTGTTTTTCATTAAAATGTAAAGAAGTAAAATCTAAATAAATGAAAATAAGTGGTGTACCAGGATTGCAAAAACTTCTTTATGTTTTTTACTATGCATTAGGAAAACGATTTTGCTAATTGATACGAGTAAAAAGGAAGATTAGAGTTTTTATATAAATTTTTTATTTTGATAATATCGATTAATGTATTTATTATATTTCGAAACTTCAATAATAAGTAGTGTGTAAGTGTTTTTATTTTCATAGCATAAAAATACCCCATATTTATTTTCTCGTCAATAAAAGTTTTGGTCGTATTAGTTTTTAACCTCGTGCATACTTCTCCATAAAGTTATGTTAAACATATAATACTTATATAATTATAATATCCGTATGTGGTGGAGTTTTTACATAAGTTTTTCATTATGTGTTAATATCGATTAATACTCGTGCTTTAAGTTTAATATATATTTCCTCGTTAATAATAATATAAGTTGTATTTAATTTATGTGTATCCATTAATTTAGTCTATAATGTTAATATTTATAGATAACAACAACATATAATTTTGTTTTTTCTTAAAAAGAATAAGAAAGTATATGGGGTATTTGTTAAATTTAAAAAGTTACTAAAAAACCTGAAAGTGATAAGTTGTATAATATATTTAAAAATTCAATAATTGTTTTGGTCATTACTTTATTTTATTTATCTTATTTTTTTTACCACAAAATTGACACCTATATTTTATACTTACTTTTTTGTAACAAATGATTTTCTTTCCCCCTTAAGTTTGACTAAGGGAAATTCAATTTTTCAATAGGAGTGTTCTATTTTTAAATGAAACTCTCTCATTGGTCTATTCAATTTATTCAACATTCATTTGGCACTTTTTTTAAAATCTCTTATTATAAAGTTAAGTGTAATATTATCATTTTCGAAATTTTTATAGTTTTATTAATATAACAGAAAACCCCTTAAACAATTAATTAAAAAAAAAACTATATTTAAGGACAAAACAAGTTCAAAATATTTCTATCAACTTGACTAGCACTATCACATATATATTAACTATTGTTATAACTGATCAAATACTTTATCTAATTAAAACATAAACGGACAATGGTGCATGTTCACTGAGAAGTCAATCCTTTTTTGCTCTAATGAACGTTGTTTACCTGTTTTCTCAAGATGTTCACCAATCAAGGTTTGAACCATGATCTGTTGATAACCCTTTACGAATAAGCCACATGAAAGATGGTCATAAATACTTTTAGATACAATTACAATATAATGGTATTAATAGACAAAGACTTGGATGACGCCTTTTTGACAATGCAATAGTTAAGTTTCAAAGTCATGCAACTATGTATTATAAATGTTAATAGATAATTAAGCTTCCAAAATATTAAGCTTTCAAAACAAAAATATGAGATCCAGCAACCCGAAACAATAATTCGAGATATTCGTCGCCGCAAATTTTATTATAGAGTACCCGCACCTGCATCGCGCGGGTACTCTGCTAGTTTAAAAGTAAAATATTAACCATAAGGTTCTCAAGTATGGGAAAACTTAAGGAAAAATGAGGGATTTGTTTTAATTTTGATGACGTGTAGCAATTTGATTATATTGATTTGATTGAGTTATAATTGAAGTAAACAAAGTTGAATTATTTAGTTAAGTTTAGTTAATTTCATCACACCTTATTACGTGAAAGCTCTTGCGATCTCATAATTACTAGAAGGTTTCACAACTTGGGTGTCACTTTCTGAATGATCAGTAAGTGGTTGTGAGGATTGATGTTGGAAGCTAATAGAGACTAATCAGTGGTTGTTATTCATTCAGAAAGTGACACCCAAGTTGTCGGACTCACTTTAAATATGTGCCCCTTAAACCACGAGTTAGAAAACCCCATAATATAAAAGTTGTTTTTCATTAAAATGTAAAGAAGTAAAATCTAAATAAATGAAAATAAGTGGTGTACCGGGATTGCAAAAACTTCTTTATGTTTTTTACTATTCATTAGAAAACTATTTTGCTAATTGATACGAGTAAAAAGGAAGATTAGAGTTTTTATATAAATTTTTTATTTTGATAATATCGATTAATGTATTTATTATATTTCGAAACTTCAATAATAAGTAGTGTGTAAGTGTTTTTATTTTCATAGCATAAAAATACCCCATATTTATTTTCTCGTCAATAAAAGTTTTGGTCGTATTAGTTTTTAACCTCGTGCATACTTCTCCATAAAGTTATGTTAAACATTTAATACTTATATAATTATAATATCCGTATGTGGTGGAGTTTTTACATAAGTTTTTCATTATGTGTTAATATCGATTAATACTCGTGCTTTAAGTTTAATATATATTTCCTCGTTAATAATAATATAAGTTGTATTTAATTTATGTGTATCCATTAATTTAGTCTATAATGTTAATATTTATAGATAACAACAACATATAATTTTGTTTTTTCTTAAAAAAAATAATAAAGTATATGGGGTATTTGTTAAATTTAAAAAGTTACTAAAAAACCTGAAAGTGATAAGTTGTATAATATATTTAAAAATTCAATAATTGTTTTGGTCATTACTTTATTTTATTTATCTTATTTTTTTACCACAAAATTGACACCTATATTTTATACTTACTTTTTTGTAAAAAAGGATTTTCTTTCCCCCTTAAGTTTGACCAAGGGAAATTCAAGTTTTCAATAGGAGTGTTCTATTTTGAAATGAAACTCTCTCATTAGTCTATTCAATTTATTCAACATTCATTTGGCACTTTTTTTTTAAATCTCTTATTATAAAGTTAAGTGTAATATTATCATTTTCAAAATTTTTATAGTATTATTAATATAACAGAAAACCCCTTAAACAATTAATTAAAAAAAAATTATAAAAAAAATAAAAAAATAAAACAAATTATATTTAAGGACAAAACAAGTTCAAAATATTTCTATCAAGTTGACTAGCACTATCACATATATTAACTATTGTTATAACTAATCAAATACTTTATCTAATTAAAACATAAACGGACAATGGTGCATGTTCACTGAGAAGTCAATCCTTTTTTGCTCTGATGAACGTTGTTTACCTGTTTTCTCAAGATGTTCACCAATCAAGGTTTGAACCATGATCTGTTGATAACCCTTTACGAATAAGCCACATGAAAGATGGTCATAAATACTTTTAGATACAATTACAATATAATGGTATTAATAGACAAAGACTTGGATGACGCCTTTTTGACAATGCAATAGTTAAGTTTCAAAGTCATGCAACTATGTATTATAAATGTTAATAGTTAAAAGTAAATTAGAGAAGACGTTTTAACAATAGCACCTAAATGTTTTGTTTGAATTTTAGTAAATTAGAGAAGACCTTTTAACAATAGCACCTAAATGTTTTGTCGGAATTTTAGTGGGCTAATCCTAAATTTTGTTAATTCCTTGTCTTAAAGCTCATGCATCATAAGTCCTCTTGGTAGAATCACACCAAAATCAAATAAAATTTCCCTATCTAGTGAGAAAGCGCAATCCAGGATCAAGAACACATGTGTCTATAAAACCAATTTTGGCTATTCTTTCGTGTTCATGATTCCCTTTACTTTTGAATGACAATTAACTCTCGCATAATATATACACCACAAATCTATCTCATATGTTCTAAGCATGACTTTTAGGGAGTTTCTCACACAACATAGTTACCATCTGCAATTAACCATTTTTTGTTTTGTATTTTATTTCATATTTAGAAATCATATTTAGAAATTTTGCGATGATTGAATGTTACAAAATAAATGAACAAAGTATACTTCGATTCTCGTTGTAGGAACACATGATCTATTAGTTTAAATTGTATGCAAGTTTATCAAATATGATCATATCAATAATGAGAGGTTGTTGTTCAAAAAAAAGTGAATTAGGGGTTGGTTGCATGCTTTCGTATAACACAACGCTAGATTCTAAATCTCCCTATACATATGGTGAAACTTGTATTTAGTGATGTATTTAACCAATAAATGACAACAAAAATAAGCTAATAGTTCACCATATTGATACAAGAACTTCTCGAAGCTTTGATGCATGAATGCTTGATATATGAGATGTAACTTTATATTATCTAAAGGCAATCTTCATGCCGTACAGATACACCAATGTGGAGAGACGGACCACCATCCAAGCCAGTGTTGTGCAATGCGTGTGGATTACGTTGGCTGACTAGGAGGACTTTAGATTTCTATGTTGCAAAACACAAGAGAAACAATGTCAAGATCGAAGAAAATGATAACATATATGATGGGCCTCACACAAAAGGTAATTAACTCTCTATTTTTATTTACAATTAGGGTTATGTAACGCTACGAAACCAAACTGTAAAGTTACATTATTTGCTATAATCGGTAGCGAGTATACCAGTTGGGTATGTTAATGGTTAATATTTTTAATGAATCTTACATAAACAAAAAACATGGTACCTTTCAGAAGCATAGTCTCTTATAGTGGTATCAGTACAACACCCAATTATGTATGTTTCGTACATCGGGTGGTGTATTATGCTTCACAAAAAAATTACCTTTGATGAAATTAGTTAATTAGGATTACGTCAATAATAAATATGTAAATAAAGATGAAAAACACCTTGGTTACGTTATCAAGGGTAGAATGGTAGTTATAGTGATGTATAACTATTTTCAAATGATTTAAATGATAAAAGAGATAGATATCACAATTATTCTTAAATTTGGTATATATGACATTTGATTTTAGTTGGGTAAATATGACATTTTAAGATTTGGTATATATGAAATTAAACCAATTAGAAAAAGTGAAAAGAGCAAAAAAGATTTTGCGAATTATATAAACTCCATTATTTTAAAGCTTAGTTATAAATTAAAATGTCATTTACATATTTTTTAGAAAACATTCAATCAACATAGAAATCATATTTTATATGGATTTTTTTTTTCTAAACTCCTAACTTTAATCAATTCAAGTGTAATGGATACAATCTTACATTTTATCCCTATTACACACATAAATCATATTTTATATGGATTTTTTTTTTCTAACTACGAGGGCACGTGCTTGAGTGCAAAAGTCAAGTTTTAGTTTTATTTAATTGAAGATTTTATATAAATATATCAAATTTTTAGTTTAATTAATGTGTAATAGTTGCAAACTTTGATTTATATGATAAGATTTCGTTTAATAATTATATCTTAACATATGTCGTATGGTACTTGTTAAAAAAATACATTATTTTAATGTTTACTAAA
>LBNU01036105.1:2607-26711 GCA_014162995.1 Artemisia annua | reverse complement strand
ACGATTGGGACTCATGGGTAAAGTACTAGTGTAATGAAGTAATGGGGAAGAACAACATTATTACCCCCATACGTGCTAAATATTTTAAAAGTACTCCAAGTTTTTCGATTATCTTAATTCGAGTCATTAGAATAGTGATTGTAAAGTTATGTAAAGATTCAAGTGTAAGGGGAATTCAAATCCCCTATGATGTATTATTTTGGATGGTAGGGCAAGAGTGTATGAAAATAAAAAGAAAAAAAAATCGAAAAATCAAGAAAAATACAAAAAAAAAATATATGAAAAAAAGAAAAAGAAGAAAAAAATACGGACTACAATCCCGTTTCCTTTTATGTTCCTTTTTCGTTTTTGTTATTTCATTTTTAGACTAAGATTGAGTCGAGTCTTGACTTAAGCAACGATGTAGAGTGCATGTATTTGATCATGATAATTAACTCGCCACCACTAAAATACCCTTTATTCCAACAAAACCATGTTATCATATCCCTACACCTTACGTTACAACCCTTTATAAAGCCCTCTTTGATAGTTTATCTTAGGTGCTTACGCCTAGTGGAGGAGTAATTGATCCTTTCACAAGCCTATGGTAATCTATTTGCTATGACAGGTAGTGAGTGTTATTTTCCTTTTCCATTTATGAGATATAAACTTTATGACATTTGAGAGATGTGAGAATCCAAACACTATTTGTGAGGTGCTAGTGTATGATTTCCGTGCTTGTTATGATTAGGGTCGAATAACTATTTGTTGTAATTACTTTTATATTCGTGTTAAATGACCCCTAACACATATTTTGATTGGAATAAAAGCTCATTTGCTTGAGGACAAGCAAATCCCAAGTGTAAGGGTATTTGATGAGACGAAAAGTGTTACGCTTTTAGGGGGTCATTTAAGCCCTAATTCGTATAAATGTGATCAAATATTGCCCTAAATCGTTCCTTTTGTCATTTTAGGTACTTTTGAGAGGAATTCTGGAAAACATGCATATTCGGACGTTTTTGGAGCATAAAAGTGAAGAAAACGACAAAGTCTCAAAAGATGAAGATTTACAACCTGACGGCGTCAGAAGTCACAAGGTGACGCCGTCAGAAAGCCTTGACAAAAGAGTGGAAACCAATTATCAAATGACGGGCCAGAGGAAATTTTGGATTTAACACCTGACGCCGTCAGGTGTTAGGAAAAGTAGGCCGTCAGGAGTAAAGTTAAAGAGTGACGGCCCAGAAGGATTTATAAGGTGACGGCGTCAGAAGTGGATCTAGGCCATCCGAGAAACCTAATGGCGGCGAGCTGACGGCGTCAGCCCTTATAACCTGACGCCGTCAGAGTGTAAAATCTATATATAGTTTTCTAATTTTCATTCATTATGTGTGGAACTTTGTGGAGAACTTTTAGGGCAAACCCTAAAGACGAATTTTCTGTGACTTTTAGGGTTTCCAACCCTTGGAACCCTAGTGCTTAATTAAAGATAAGTCTTCACTTTAATTCAATCAATATGTCTATGTGTTGGTTGTCTATCTATCTTGCTTGTCTTTCAATTAACATGAGTAGCTAAATTCTCTAGTGTTTGCTTAGATCTAATGAAACCTAACTATTAATTATTGGTTGATTGGTGTGTGTTGTTGTTTGTTGGGATGATTGTTCCATCAATGTTAGGCTCAAGAAAACTGGCCAACCTCCTTTATGGTAACGTGCTTGAATGTCTTGGGAAACATGTAGCCAAGGCATACTAGGCTATTAAGGTAGTATTTAACGCATGAGCCACTGTTTACAACCCCTATGGTTGTGCCGTGCATGGCATAGGGCGAGATAAGAGCTCATAGAATTGGAGAGATATGTATGCCACTCCATGAGTTATTAGGAATACACCCTTCATCCACACAAGTAACACACATATCAATTAACCGGTAAAAGATAGTTAGGGAGTAATGAAATCTAAGTAAACACAATTTTCTCCATGTTGTTTTCACAACCAAAATAGCTTAGATATTTATTTTATTTTAATTTGCAAAAGTAGTAAACTTGGGTTAGTTGACTAGCAACTAATTATGCCCTTCCTCTAAAAACCGAGATTTTACTTGCTTTCTAAAAAATATAAAAATACAAAAAGAATCTTCCTTCGACCTTTAGACCTATTAGAGTAGCTTTTCTATCCTAACGAACACTATTCCCTGTGAGAGAACGATCAATCCCCCGTACTTACCACTATCCTATACTACATCGGTCAGGTACACTGCCTGGTGGGGTTATATGCCTCTTGAGATCCCTCGAGAGCTAAAACCTGTTGTAAGGTCACAAAACCACGCATCAAGGTTTTACTGACCAGGTTTTATAATTTACAGTTCTCGTTTTACCTATGGTCTACCCTTATGCACTAACAGACAGAGAATCCGGTCGTGTGTAGGCTAATAATGGTAAGTCCGAGGTCGTCCTAAGAGCTATGTGGTGCAGGCTAATGTCTAAGTCTAATGTCACTAATTAAATTAACAGAAATGATTGATTGATTGATTGAAATGAAATTAAAAACAGAAAGCAAGTAAAAGTAGAGTTATGATCACTAAGAGAGAAGTGTGCTAACCTAATTACTCGTCCTATATCGCTTATGGTCATGTTCCCTACGAAACTAATCTTATGCTTTAGGTGGGGCGGACATATTTCACTAGGTGCATATGGTCATGTTCCCTAGCCTATCTCCCCCGAATCCTGTCAGGAACCACAAGCACTACCCCATGCTAGTAAGCCGGCGTACAGTAGACGGGTTTGAGTCATTAAGCCCCACTACATGCTATACTTATCTTTAATGTCCCGTTGTCACGATCATAGGCCATTTCTCTATCTCCTTAAGTTCATCAAACATCGGAAAGTGATCCTATGGTCAATTCACACACAAGGCAGTATTGTCAGTTGTCATCCCTCCCATTTCCTCGCAATCCATCAGGCTAGTGTCCTATCGTCAATTCTTCTAGCCTACTAACTAAGTTGGGGTCTTAATTCAACTTAAGCTAGCGTAACGGATACAACCGCATCTCAAAACTACCAGAATTAGAGGTTCCCAAGATAAACTAAGCATGCACACACGTAAAAGCATTTAAGAAAAGTACAAAAACATGATTAAAACAATATATGAATCATAACTAGGCTAGCAACAGAGGTGCTTAGCCAATCATATTTAATTGAACACTCGAAATAATGATAATACAAGACATAAGTTCGAAATGTGAAATGAAATATGAAATGCTAAAACTTATGGAACGAAGCGTGATTTCTCCCTTGGAAAGCCTCCGTATGCTGCTGTAGAAGGGCCTCCTAAAAGCTCCCAACGATCTCTGACTTTGTATGTGAGAAAGTGGTCTATCAAAATGCAGAAATTAGGGTTGTATTTATAGGCCGATCAAAGCTACGTCGTAGCTAATGAAATCTTATCCAGATCTGGTGTTTACGCCAAAGTTGATGAAGTGCTACGCCATAACTTTGATATTAAGGTTTCTTCTGTCTCGTAGTCTTCAAATGCTCTACGCCATAGATATATTCTCGGATCTGAGATTTCTTTCGTAGTCATGTCTACGCCGTAGTCACAAAGTGGATCTACGCTGTAAGTTGAGAAATGAGCTTGTACTACTCTTGTACACGTTGCTACGCCGTAACTCTAGAGTTATGTTACGGCATAGACTTTCGTTCTGAAGATTCTTCAAGTCTTGAATAGTCTATGGCGTAAACCGCATATTTGGTTATGACGTAGCTCTTGGTCCGCGTTGACTTTAGTCTTCATAGTTAAACTACATGCTACGGTGTAATTGAGAGATGATGTTACGACGTAGCTTCCTTCAGCATACTTGGATTTATTTGTCTTGGCACATTCTTTCCATTTTCCTCGTCTCTTAAGCTCCTATGCTCACTTGTGACCTGGATACAAAATATAGAGGAATCAAAGCATATATCCACATAATAAGCAATATAAATGAGCATAATAGGGGAAATTGACACTTAAATATCAGGATTATTTGATGTCATCACAAAGGTCGACGAGCAGATAACTGCTGAGCTTGAGGAGCTTATGCGAGACTACAAGCATGAATGTGATAAGTTTAAAGCTGCGAACAAATTTCTACAGCAACAAGAAAATGAAGTGAAGAATAAAGAGGATGAATTGAATAAACAGCAAAGTAAAATTCTTAAGGACAAGGAGAAACTAGAACTCAAGAAGAGAGCGGTACTGCTAGTTGTTAACCTTAAAAATCTTATGTTGTTTCCATTTGATGCAAGTTTTCATATCAGTCACAGAACCTGATAACATCAAATAGTCCTGATATTCTTAGTGTCAATTTACCTCGTTATAACATTATATTATACTAAATTACTTTCATTTATGCTCTTATTTCTTTATATTTTGTTTCAGGACAAAGAAGAGCAAATGAACGGTTTTGATGATTATTTGGAGTTATTTTGCTTAAAATATTAATGACATGATGAAGATACATGACTATGGCCTAACCGGGCATTGGAGTTACACCGTAGGTTGTTGATGAGCTTTGAAGATATTTCACTTGAAGAAAACTATGTCGTAGCATGCAAATGGGCTACGGCGTAGATGTGTTAACGAGAGTTCTACGTTCGTATATGACTTTGATGCTATGCCGTAACAATATTTAATCATTAAAAATTTTACTGTTCCTTTTGAGATTACGGCGTAACATATTTATAGAGCTACGCCGTAGTTATTTGATGGTATAAATACTTCGGTTTGACGAACACACACAATTTTTACCACAAAATTTGACCACAACCACCTCTGTGAAAAAGTTTCTTGCAATCTCTTGTTCGAATCTATTCCTAAGTATCTCCAATGGTAAGTAATCATCCCTAATCTCCCCTCTTGATTATTCTCATTATTATTCAATTTTAATTAGGGCTATTGCTTGATATTGTTTGGGGTTTTGAGAACGTGTTATAGGATCCATTTGAACATATTATAGATTCTAAAACCTTTAATTATCATGTTCTAGTATTTTGAATGTAAATTCCATAAAACTTAATTTAGGGTTTAGATTGATTTAGTATGAATTGGATTAAATAGTCTAGACCTTTGCACATTTGAGTGGGAAATACATTTTTGAATTTATGAGGGAAACTTTTATGGTTACGGCGTAGCTAGTTGATCGATTCGATAGTAGTTTTTGATGACAGTGACTTGCAGATACATGTTACGGCGTAGCAAATAATAGGGCTACGCCGTAAGTTGTGTTTGGTATAAAATTTTTCTTAAGTAAAATATAGTTATGGCGTAGCAACCAAATAGGATATGCCGTAACTGCAACACCGAGGGGTTCTACGGCGTAACTTATTATGTAGTTACACCGTGGTTATATTTTTATTAGGAATTATGGCGTAGCAATGATTTGGGTTACGCCGTAACATATGGTAATACACACCTAACTTGGAAAAAAAATTATTTGTTTTTCAGGAAACAACAACAATCCAGCTCAATGGTTCAAGTTCCTCAATTACAAGCCTGAGGGTAGAAGGATTTGCAAAAAGGAACTAGAGAAGCTCACGAGGAAAGTGATTGAGGGTCCCGAGGCCCTTAGCATGGAAGCTTTTCAAACTGTGGACGGTGGAGAGGCCGCCACTAGGTTATAAGACTTTTGCAACATTACATTTGAGAACCCTACTCGGAAGTTTGTTTGCAAAGCTTGGTTGAAAGTCTTCACGATCAACGAGCCGGTGATTCATGAGTATGTTTGGGAGTTTTTGTCAACAGTGGACTTTGAGGACCATATCACTAGAATCGATGAGAAGTGTTTGTTTTTCCAGCTTGGGGACAAAGAAGAGAGATGAGCATGCGTGAGTTATCTTGGCTACGGGACTCTACACTCGAAGGCAACTTGACTCGAGTATCTTTTCTGACTATTACAACATTTCTTTGAGGGAAAAGCCAAACAACTACAATCCAAGAGTTTACTTTCAGCAGATTACCAATTTAGGAACTTATGAATCTAGGAGCCCACCTTCTTACACCGCTATCAGGGATCCTATTCGCCGTCTTGTGCACAGGCTCCTGACAGTGTCAATTCGTGCTAGACACTAAGCTCAGGAGAAAATGAAGGTAGAGGACTTGTTTTTGATGAATGGTATAGATGGAGGAGATTATATTGATATCCCGTAGCATTTGGCTAGGTTTATGATGGGAAAGGCAAAGGGGTCACAGAAGAGCATTTTGATTCAGGGGGCCCACTTTATTGGGAGGCTTGCGAGGAGTTTTGGGTTGATGACTCCTCAAGCGTTGTCGGTTGTAACCATGGGGGCCGAAACTGAACTCGTTGGGATTCCCAAGCTAGATGAGCTTGGGATTATTGTTTATAATGTCTTGGGTGAGCCGACCTTGAAATCAGAGGGGCATGGTGAAGGAGCAGCTGGAGCAGGGACTTCCCAGGCTAGTGGTAGCCGGGGAGCTGATGACGAGGAGTGTGTTAGGATTTGTCCTAACATGACTATGATGGAGAGGATGCATCTTATGGATGGCAGAATGGGGCGTATGAGGTTGAGCATGACCCACTTTGGGGAGGACATGGATGACATGACGGCGGTGGTCTCGGGAATGACTAACCAATTTGATAGTTTTTGTATTGATTTCAAGCAAATGCAAGCACACCAAGAAGAATACTATCAATGGAATGCCGACCGTACAATTCAGATGCTCCAGAACATGCACCTCAGTCACCCCCGTTGGAATGGACCCGAGTACGTGTATCGACCAGATATGCCCGACTTGGGCGTCCAGCAAGGTGTAGGCTTCATGCATCCCGGTAGCTCCTCCGCAGCTCCTCTAGACCTCTATGGCATGGCAAATCAATTTGGCACCCCATGGACCACGATCAGGATCAGGAGTGAAATCTCCATTTGTTGAACAATTTATCTATCTCTATCTCTTAAAACTATTTATCTATGTCTGTAAACATGGATAATTTGGACGTACTCTGATCTGCTTAACAATCTATGGTAGCAGCTTTTGTACTTTGTAGGTTTTTGTTCAGGGATTAATTATAGAAACATGTTACGGCGTAGCTTGTCAATAGACCTACGGCATAACATGTTTTGTGAGATAAGAATGGTTCTGGCCAATTTTGGAAGTTGCGGCGTAACAGAGTCTTTTGACCTACGCTGTAACTAGTACCCATTTGCTGGACTTCCTTTTTCGTATTTGAGAGGGGAGTTTTCTTTTATTTTTTCATTTCTATTCTATTTTTCGTTTTTATTTTGTACATGTAACACCCCGCCTTATAGACCACAATATTGTCCGCTTTGCCTGAAGGCTCACGGCTTTGCTTTTGTGGCCCTCATGTGAAGACTTCCCGGCAGGTCACCCAAGCCAGTACTACTCTCACATGAGCACGCTTAATCGTATGGGCGATTAACCGTTAGACCACAAAACGCTTGTTGTTCATATAAGACGAATTTATCATATGTCCCACATCACTCCAAGTCACGGCCAATGTGGGTTTGCCTAGGTGTTACATACACCCCCCCCCTTAGGATCCGACGGATCAAGGTTTGCCCCACATCCCGAATGGCTTGATGGCTCTGAACCATCGGTACACCCCGCCTTATAGACCCACAATATTGTCCCACTTTGCCCGAAGGTCCGGCTTTTGTCTTGTGGGCCCTCATGTGAAAGACTTCGGGCAGGGGCAACCCAAGCCAGTTTTTAACTTACTCTCACATGAGCCGCTTAATCGTATGGCCGATAACCCGTTTAGCCACAACGCGTTTGTTGTTCATATAAGGCGAATTGTTTTAAGATCATTCCAACATCAGTAACTCAGTTCCACGCTAATGTGGGGTTTTGCCTAAGTTGTTTCTGATGAGCGTGGGATTTCGACCACGCACAGGTTTTTTACGCCCTCAAGGGAATCTGAAGAGCTTTTGCCAAAATCCACCAGGCAAAGTGTAAACCCTGTCGTGTAAGTATATTTAAAGTGGTTAAGTTTAAAACGGGGGGAATTTGACGTTCTCTCACAGGGAATAGTGTTTTCTTAGGAAAGAAAAAAACTACTCCTAAGGTCTAAAGGTGAAGGAAGATTAAAAAATTTTTTTTTTGGATTTTTTAAAATTTTTTTTTTGGAAAAGCAAGGTAAATCTCGGGTTATTTGGAGGGAGTGGGGCGGAATATTAGTTTGCTAGGTTCAACTAACCAAAAACTACAAATTGCAAGAAAAATAATTAACTAAAACTATTTGTGTTTTGTTGGAAAACTTATATGGAGACCAAATTGGTGTTTACTTAGATTTCTTTACCTCCCTAAACTATCTTTTACCGTTTTAATTGGTTGTATGTATTCTTTGCGTGGGTGAACGGGTGGTAATTCCTGTACAAATTCAAATGGGGTGGCGTTACAT
The DNA here is from genome assembly GCA_014162995.1 of Artemisia annua. Classification (NCBI taxonomy): domain Eukaryota; kingdom Viridiplantae; phylum Streptophyta; class Magnoliopsida; order Asterales; family Asteraceae; genus Artemisia; species Artemisia annua. Next base: position 18,321 of record LBNU01036105.1, on the reverse strand, counting down.
AATCTCCCCAATTTCTATGAAGCCCTTCTTATCTTCGCTCCTACAACTAATGCGTACACATAATCCATAGGATTGGTAAAACCAGTGGCTCATGCTTAATACTACTAATAACCTAGTAAAACGCATTAGTTAATGTTTTTCTTAAGAACGTTCAGCAGTTACCATAAAGGAGGTATTGCCCCAGTTTCCTTAAGCCTAACAATTGATGAACACATTCATTCAAACAAATAATAACCCCAATAAAACCAATTTTATTAATAGTTAGTTCATTAGGTTTTCCATTAAGATCTAACAAACACAAGAAAAATCTAGCTAGCAATGTTTTTAATTTGAAAAGACAACATAAGAAAATATAATTAACACATAGACATTGATTTAATTTAATTTGAAGGACTTATCTTTAATTGAAAAAACATGAAAGGATTTCAAGGGTGAAAAACCTTGAAAATACAAGCCAAATTTCCCGTCTTAAGGAGTTTTTTTTTTCCCAAACTTTTGTACCAAAAAAGTTTTCCCAACTTAATGAATGAAAAATAGAAAAGTATATATAGATTTTACACTCTGACGGCGTCAGGTTATGGGTTCTGACGCCGTCATTAGGGTTCTCGGATGGCCTAGATTTACTTCTGACGCCGTCACTTGTAAATGTGCTCTGGGCCGTCACTCTTTAGCATTACACCTGACGGACTACTTCTTCTAACACCTGACGCCGTCAGGTGTAAACATCTTGTTTTCTTCATAGGGCGTCTAGTGTAATCTGATTTTACTCCTTTGTCAATGTTGGCTGACGGCGTCACCTTGTGACTCTGACGCCGTCAGGAAGGTTTTCCAGCTTCTTTTGAGACTTTGTCATTTTCTTCACTTAAATGCTCCAAAAACGTCCAAATTAGCATGTTTTCCAGAATTCTTCTCAAAAGTACCTAAAATGACAAAAGGAACGATTTAGGGCAATATTTGATCACATTTACTCGAATTAGGGCTTAAATGACCCCTTAAAACGGGTACACTTTTCGTCTCATCAGTTACAGTACAAAAGGGACTTTGCACAAATTAAGTGGAGGGGGGGGATAGGAATAGAAAATGAAATAATGGTTCACTTAAATGTTTACTTGTCCTAATTTGATCTAGTTTTGAAAAATTCCAAAAATTCGTTCCATTTTGAACAAATTTTGACACATCTTTTTACAAAACTAGAATTAATGATAACCGAGCACACTATAACCCTTACATTCCTTGGTGAGATTCAACCTTTCCGTTTTCCCAATTTTACTCAAATCCACCAAATATTGAGTGTGCCGGTAGTTTGTAGACTTTAGAACTTGGCCTTTACATCATTTCGAGACCATAGACGAGTAGTGTGTTAAGTTTACTTGATAAATTTGGAAGAAACTTTTTGAGAAGGCGATATTTTAGGATTAACACCCAAATAGCCTATATGATTGCATTTATCGATTAGTCTCATTGACTCTTCGATCCCCGTGTTTAAACCTGTTTGTTGCACTCACTTTTAGTGCAAGAGACCCCTAGATAAACCCATCCGAGCCTTTCTTTTCATTTCATACCCTCATATTCATTGTTTCGTTACACCTTTACACCTTACCCTACCATGTAATCTTGTATTTTAATCGAGGAGTTTTCTTTTTGTCTAAGTTCTAGAATCTTGAAGACAAATTACTATCGTCAAAGACCCCCCAACATTCATCACTTTAGTTCATCTCAAGTGGGGGGATGAAGTTTATCAAAAAAAATGCGAATTTCAGTATGTAAATAGTAGAAATAATCATGCAAAATTGTATAGCACAATAATTGAGCTTATGAAGAAAGCACAATTTCTCGTGTTTAAGATTAATGAAGACGTTGGTAACGCAACATTTGCGAAAGAAGTGTGCGCACCTCAACAACATATTATTGGCACACTAATTAGGGTTCGATGTTCGTAGCTTGGAGTTTTGGACTAACGGCAATTGGTGACGACTCGGTTGAAAGCTAAGATTATTTGTTTTGATTTTTCTTTTTCACCATTTAAACTATCCCATGTCTTATCCTACCCTCTAGTCGTGAATCATACTTAGGTGAGGGATTTGAGCAGTCATTTGTGTCCTGCCCGGCGTTCCAGTCATGTATCAATGCTTTTGTCGCCTTCGCCGTAGTATGATAGTAACGACATTACACCCTTAGCCTTATACTTATTCGACCAATATTGCCTTCAAAAATTGTCTTAACCTTAGCTCTAGTGGTGGAGTTTTGTGTAAACACCAAACTTATGATAGAATACATGCTATGACTGTGCGTATGAGAGAGCACCCCAAAATTGAAAACTTAGAATAGGGAAAGTACGAGAGTGTTTTTACCCTTCATTTCGAGAGGTGTTTGGCTTAAATTTGTTCTAGCATTTGTAACTATTTAAATTAGTTATCCTCTAAGTAATAAGGAAGATACCTTTTTGCAATTAATATGTTCAACTTGAGGACAAATAGAGTTTAAGTGAGGAGATATTTGATGCTCTTATTTCTTTATATTTCGTTTCAGGACAAAGAAGAGCAAATGAACGGCTTTGATAAGTATTTGGAGTTATTTTGCTTAAAAGATTAATGACATGATGAAGATACATGACTACGGCCTAACCGGGCCTTGGAGTTACGCCATAGATTGTTGATGAGCTTTGAAGATATTTCACTTGAAGAAAACTACGCCGTAGCATGCAAATGGGCTACGGCGGAGCTGTGTTAATGAGAGTTCTACGTTCGTATATGACTTTGATGTTACGCCGTAATCTAAGTGACGTGTTGACCAAGATGACATGCTACGGCATAGCCAACATTACGGCTACGCCGTAGCAATGATGGCCATTATAAATACCAGCCGAATTTCACACTTTTTGATATCTCCCCTTTCCCAAAGCTTTACTAGGTGTAGAACCGTATAGGGGGGGGGTGAATACGGTTTCTTAAACTTTTTGGATGTTTAAAACTTTAAGGCAAGAAGAACCAAGTGGTCTAGACAATAACAACCACTAACACAATCCAAAGTATATAAAGCAAGTAAAGAGACACCACGATATATACTGGTTCAGGATGGGGGGGTTTATACCATCCGTACGTCCAGTTGCGAATCCACGAGATGATACTATTCCACTAGTATAATCCTTTCGGTGGACTACAAACCGTTACAATTCACTCCACCGATATTCGCCAATATCGATGCTCACAAAGAAGGAGTTACTCCCCAACGGTATTCCGCCCTCGGAAACCACCCAAAAGAATCTCGCGATTCGACTTCACCTAAGGGTTACAAAGACCACTACCAAGACTTCCCACCGGAAGTATCAAACCCCAACTAGATCCCCAATGATCTAGGCTTGGTCACCAAGACACAAGACTTCCCTTACAAACAATTGAATGAATGAATATAAGTTTGTTCAACCAAGCCCTAACCTAACCTAGAGACTCGATTGTAATAGAAAGGGTGTAGATAAGAAGACCCTCGACACAATCACAAGAGTGGATTAAGTTCTTATGATTCTTCCCTTGCAAGGAGATGTGTTCTTTCAAAAGATGTTAGTGTTTAAATAAGAACACAAGATAGAATTAGAGAGATTAGAGAGAAAGAATGTAGAGAGAAAGAATAATGGCAAGAGGTGATGAATACAAGAGGCAAGGGGGTATTTATAGGCCAAGACCCAAACTTGGGAAATATTTACCGAGGCCGGCGCGTCACCCACGCGTCAATGCGTAGGTAGCGCGCCAGACACTCTTTTGATTTTTCCCAAGTGTTGGGTGTTGGGTCTTATAAATACATATCCTTGCTAAACCCCCAATTGTACTTCACACTAAACCTTAACATTAATCAATCTAAGGTTTACCAACTCAAACAGCCAAATTGGAAAAATGTTTTGTGAAGTATTTATTAGAAAACCAAATACCAAGGGTAGAAGAGTAGAAAGGGTAATTTGGTAGGGGTAGAAAAGGTATTCCTCACATGGAATAATAGAGAAGAGAATATGTCATGGGATATTTGGCACTAGGGAAGAGTGAGAGAGGTTGGGTTAAGAAGTAACCATGGTAAGGTTAGAAGAGTGTGTAGAGAATAAACAATGGTTAGGTTAAAGGGTATATCCAAGGGAATATTCCATCCTTGGTGTGGTTAAGAGTTAACCAAGGTTAAGTGTAGAGAACTAACCATAATTGGGTTAGGAGAACCATGGTTGGGTTAAGAGGAGAATATCCAAGGGAATATTCCTTCCTTGGAGGGAAAGGGTGAGATGGATGGTTGAGATGAGTTGGTTTGAATTGAATGGCTAGGATTAATTGCCATGTGATGAAATGGAGAGGAGAGGATGAGTGGTAAAGATGGGATGTGAAAGGGTGTAAGGAATATAAGGGTTGGATTGTGTGTGTGTAAGGGAATATGTAAGGAAGGATGTAATGGGGAGCCTTGTGTGTGTAGAAGGTGAAATGGTTATGAGTAGTGTGTGAATGTAAAGGTATTGGGAGTGTAAGATATGGGTTGTATAAGATGAGATGTGTATAGGTGTGAGTTCTATATGTAGGGAATATGTAAGAGTGTAATAGTGTGAAAAGATGAGGAGCATTGTGTGTGTATTTAAAAAGTATGTAAGTAGTGTGTATTTGTATATGAGAGTATATGTGTGTAGTAGAGAAGTAGTGTGTGTATATGTGTGCGTATAAGAAAAGGTGTATGGGAAGTTGGTAAAGTGAAGGGAAGAATGTAAGAGGGAATATTGTGTGGGAGTTTGTGAAGAGACAATAGTACACTTTTGTAAGGAGTGTAAGGAATATTGTAAGAGGTTGTTGGGAAGGGATTTTTGGGAAGGATTGTGGGAGATTTGGTATAGTTGACTTTTGTAAATATGAGATTAAGAAAAGATTAAGAGATAATCTAATTGTCATTAAGAAGAAAAGGTTTTAGACAATTAAGATTATAAGTTGAGAAAATCATAGGTTACTTATAAGTTCAAGTAACACAACGTCGAAAATCCATAGTTTCATATCTTGTGACTTTCCACGACTCGACATACTCAACTAACACCTTGGTTCAAACAAGTTAAGTGCTTTGCCTTGATGTAAAGCATAACCCAAGTGGGAAAGGATGCGTTTACGCAAAGTGACCTTTGACTTAGTTTTACCAATAAGGGAGTAAAGTTGTTACGTGATTAGAGAAGACGTAAGCACGGGATATAAGCATATGAATGCTTTCACCTGATGTTACGTGAACTATATAGGCTCCTTAAGTTTAGAAAAGCCTTGGCATTAGGCGAGAGTTAGAAAACATGAGTTGGCGTTTTCCCGTAAGTGGGTGCTTTAAAAGTTGGATCTCTCTAATCCCAAAACTCGTATCGAGTGTTCTCAATTAAGCACATAGCATATTCATACCTGTTTTGAAAGATCCACATTTTTCGGGTAAGGGGAAAGCCGACTTTCAAAATTCGTCCCGAACCATACAGTAGCCTGGCGCGTCACCCACGCGTTGACGCGTGGATGACGCGTCAAGACCATATATGGATTCGGGGAATTTTGGCTACCGTTTGTTATTTTATGTGTTTTGATGGCTTATTTGTCATCATTAAAACATTAGGAGATCTTGATCATGTTTCCTCAACAATCTCCCCTTTTTGATGATGACAAATAAAATCCGAAAGCAAATAAAATTACAAAACGTAGCGAAGACAAAGCGCGCCTTTGGTGTAGCTTGCGTCTTGACCTTGCCTTGTAATTTGGCGAAGCCTTTGTATTTAACTTGAATAGGTCATCACGTCCTTGCTTTCTTTCTCCCCCTTTTGTCGAATCAAAAAGGTGGGACTACCAATCAAGTCAGGTTTCGAACATGGGCCTGTGGGATAAATGAGCTAGCTTGTATGTGCACCCGAATGTGCTCCCCCTTGAACATAGCCCCCCTAGATCGTTGCTCCCCCTTGTTTCAAGGCGGGGATCCATGGATCAAGAACCTCACCTTTGCGTTGCCCAAGCTACATAAAAAACAACAACATACAAAAACCAAAAGATCTTCTCATGTGAAAGTCCAAAATGGGTTAGGTTACCATTTGGATACTTGCAACATGGGTTAGTTCACAATAATACGTATACAAGATAGAGCATAAAATTATAGATAAATCCTAATACATAATCATTAGCCATATAGAACATAATAACGTTTCAAGCATGATATGACATGCTATGCAAATACAAAGATTATTCAACAAACATAGATCCTAGATGTCCATGATGCAACATACATAAAACAAAGTCTTAAGAGATCATAACCATTGATGACGCTCGAATTATACATATTTTACATAGAGTTATTTGTTAGTTTCTATACGATTTATAAGGACTTTCGATACTTAATTGCATGAAAATATGTTGCAGGTCCTCTAGACAAAGATCTTCACTAGTTAAAGCAAAATGTGCAAACTCAAGATAAACCTATGATAAAGCCTATTCCAGACTAAAAGAGCGCCGAGCTTTTATCTCAAGAGCGCCGATTACGGGGACGAGAATAAATCCATATAATCTAAGTCAAGTCAAGCAAAGTACTCTGGTTTTATATGCCAAGCACGCCAACTTTCAGCCTCTATTAATGACCCTTTGGGCCCAAGAAAACTCTTGAAAATCGTCGTTGTTTATCACTAAGTGCGCCGAAATTCTATGGGAAGCACGCCGATCTTTTGTTCATCAGCGGCGTACTTCAGTACCTGGCCAGTCAACCTCTCCCTATANATTACGGGGACGAGAATAAATCCATATAATCTAAGTCAAGTCAAGCAAAGTACTCTGGTTTTATATGCCAAGCACGCCAACTTTCAGCCTCTATTAATGACCCTTTGGGCCCAAGAAAACTCTTGAAAATCGTCGTTGTTTATCACTAAGTGCGCCGAAATTCTATGGGAAGCACGCCGATCTTTTGTTCATCAGCGGCGTACTTCAGTACCTGGCCAGTCAACCTCTCCCTATAAATAGAGCCTCATTTCGCCTCATTTTAGAACCCAACCCTCTTCCCAACAACCAACAAAGCTCTGATAACATCCATCTCGCATTCCAATCATTGGGGTGATAGAAATTAAGTCAAAGTTCTAAAAGCGTTGTAATACTGTCTCGATATTAATTGTGGTGATCGCTAGTGACGGTAGCTTCTTCGTTACAATAATTCAGAAAGTATGTTGATCATTTCGTACACTATCATCACTGTAAGCATGATTACTAAAGCCATGTTAGGCTAAACTCCTTATGGTTGCTTGGATATGTTAATATAATAAAGTGTTTGGTTATGGTTATGATCTCTTGTTGATTTCTTGTTTATGTTGCAACCTTGCTGTACTTTAAACTTATAACCATTGTTTATCTCTTTGATTATAATTACTATTTGAAAATGGTCGAAAGATTTGGCGAGTATTTTATTATTTTCAACATATTTCTATGTATGTTGACCAATTGAAGGAGAAATCGCTTTTGTATTGAAATAAACAATAAGAGTTTGAATTATTGCAACTAGTACTTCGACTTGTTAACCACTCGTTCAAGTGCTAGAAGACATAAGTCTTGAATCACAAACATCAACTGATGAAAAGTTATTTTTACGAAAACAACTTATCATTTGTTAAGAACCATTGAGATCATTATCATATCCCATCACTAAGCTATAGGAACTATCCAAGTAATCATATCTGTCTCATATATGTAGTTAATAACAACTGCATAAGTCTTCTAAATCAACTTGATTAGTTAATTGATACATAAGAGCAAACCTCAGTCCCTGTGGAACGACCTGGTCTTACCAAAACTCTTTACTACAAACGAGGGTTATACTTTTACCCGTGTGTTTTGAGTAATAAAGAAATCAGTAAAATTAGTTTAATAAATATAAAGCTTTCAAAACACATCAAAGTTTGTGGCGCCACTGCCGGGGACTAGTAGTTGCTCTATTATTAATTGTTTAATCGTTTTTAGTTACATTTAGATTACTTCTCTATGTTACTTTGCAAAAATTACCCACTCTGTCCTAAATAACCGCCGGTTTTCAACTGAAACCGCCATTTTTGCACCACGATCATGGCGAGCTTTTTCAGAAAAGCGCCGCTCTTCTAGAAATTTAAAATCCAAAAATTCAAACTTCAACCCAGAAACACGCCGCACTTATCACTTAACACGCCGTGTTTATTACCTCAGAAACTGAAAATTGATTCATCCGAATTGAATTTCAGTTGTTCAAACCCTCATAAATCTAATATTGGATGGTCACACGATCAGCCAACTCAGAACTGATAGTCCTTTATCTGAACATGAAAGAACAATCAATCAAAGACGTAGACGAAACAAAAGAGTTCCTACATCACAAAAAGACTTAAGGCCAGAAACTCCTATAGAGGTTACCCCATCTGTTGACGATCTCTCTCTTTATCGATTCTTTATCAAATTCATAAACCTCCACGATCCAATGGACGAAACTGACAATGAACCTATGTGGGCAAATGAACGAACAGTTGCTGTTAGGTCACCATATTAGTAAACACAAGTATTCAAATGAAAGAAATGAGATGAGAAATAGACTTGGTTGATTAAGATCAATATGAAATATGAAAGAACAATAGTTTGCTTAAGATATGAAATTAACCAACAAAATGAAAGAGATACATAGGGTCCTATTTATAGGAGGAGGATAGGGCAACACTCCCTTCCTTCCCTATGTACTATGTCGTGGGCTTTCAAGGCCCATTGGACACTTATTGGACTCGTCTTATAACCGAACGAGTATTAGTCTAAAACGTAACATAAAGTGATAAAACTAGCAACCTATTACATTTATTGAAATGACCGAGACTTGACTGAATAGTTGAAAACTATGATCCTAACAATCTCCCCCTAAGGATCGGTCATGAAGATTTGTTAATGGATAGAAATTTGTCACGGTCATCGAGGTTGCTTTGAGACGTCTTTTGTTCTTCAAACTGTGAATATTAACTTTGATAGCTTTAGACGTCTTCCAAAATGATAGTTGTAGAAATATATATCATCGTTCTTTGATCTTTGTCTTTGTTGATGTGAAAACGATAGATGAAGTAGTAATCCGCCATTCGTCACTTTTCGTCTTTCCAAGGGATTCGCTCCGTTCCAACATGCTCATACATCTTTAACGGTGTTGTTGTTATGCATTCTTAGCTCTTATGTCTTTAGTGTTGAAGATTCATGATTTTGAGGTAGAATCTTTCTTGTTGAAATGTGATAAGGCTTTGAGCTTTCATCGGCATTCTGATGTATGTATGAGCACGTGGAAGTTGGTGTTCAAGACAGCATTTGTACCTGAAATAAGACAGTTAGCAATAAAACAACCGGTACTTACAGGTTTGAACTAGAATTCGTCAACAGCATATTGTGAAGACTCCTTCTAATTCGCGCCAAGGCCGTTCCTAATCGGATACCCCGTAAGGAGCTTACACGGGCACAACTAAGTACACCCACGATTAGGTGAGTCGCTGGAGATCACCCCACGACTGTAGACCGTTTGATGCCATCGTAAACACTAAGCGTAACCCACAAGGAATTACCGAAGTGACCTGCTGTCAGGGCTGTTTGATGTTGACCCTGGCAGGATTTCCGTTCAATCATTTGAGAAATACCTAAGTAAATCCCTCATGAACGTTCTAGGCAGATTGCTAAGATCTGCGAAGGACTCGATAATTTACAGTTGGTGTCCATTGATGTAAGACAACCAATGTAAGATTACTAAGTGTTCCTAAGAGATCTTTGATGTGTCTCGTGGCTCTAGACTCAATTAGTGCAACTTATGGTTTCCTATGCGGAGATTGGGGCAGGGTCTCCTGTTTCAATATCAACCAACTCTAAATAGAAGGTCGATAGATTACAACGGTTCCCCGTGAGAATGAAACAAGCATCTTTTGAGAGATACTCGAGTGGCTAGAAGGTTAAAGTGCATGCGTCACTGGGTCCATGACGTCTTTTATCTTCAATACCGGTGTCGCCTTAGCAACAACCAGTAGCATATGAATTGAACCCGGTGTCTGCCCTAAGGTTGAATAATTCGGAGGGCTCATTTCTTTTCACCCTTTTCACAATGTTTCTTTTTAATTCTTCAACCCCTTCTTTCTCCGTTTCATTCACTTCTCCTTTTTCGAATCATACCTAAGGACTTCTAAATACTAACTATTGGTGATGTCCTTGGGTAGATCCCTCCGGCTTAGGCGGATCATAGGACGGTTATTCCTAACCTTAGTCACCTTATAACACCATGACTATCCTAGTGATGCCTTTCGAAACCATTCATTTGAAAATCTCTCAAAGTGTTTGTGAATAAAAGACATTTTATAACACTTTGAGAGTTTTATTTTCTTATGAAATACTCCCCCTCCACATGTGCTTATGAATATTTTGCGGAAAAATAACACATGCGGGAGAAGTTTGCACTTTAGAATTGATCCGCTCTTAATAGACATGTACCCGAGGGACACGGTTACGTTGCTTAGTTAAAGGGATGCATTGTCAGTTTTTAGGTGACAACTAGCCCTAATAACTACCTTGAAGTTGTAAACATTCCATAAAGGAAGTTAGACCCGTCAAAGTAACGTCTAGAAAGAGTTTCTCGAAACGGTACAATCTACTCGGATAAATCCTTTCGAATACTAACGGTTTTTGTTTCGTCAATTCTTGGGTCAATTCTGAGTCGAGCTCGAGTGAGATACAACTTTGCCACATCATATTTTGATCATTTTCTTCTTCTCCCCCTTAAAAATAGCATATTAAATGTTGTTTTTGCAAACGATTTTGATTAAAATATGCTTTTTGAGTCTTATGGGGAGTTATTATCAAAGATTTGAGATTTAAAGAACGATGTTTTTGATATAAATACTCCCCCTCAACTTGTGGATACTCATTGAGGTGAAATACTTGTCTTTTGAGTAAAATTATGAAAATCTGAAAAGTTTGATAAATTCTACTCAAAAGTAAGAAGCCTTCGCTCCTTATATTAGGATTGTAGCACTGAAGCGTACCACAGGGTCCTTTCTTTACAAGGTATGGGTTGTGCACTGTTATGTGTACACAAGCCTCAATGATTCAAAATAAACAAGAATGAATTTGAAATAATGAAGGTTTGTACCAAAAGCTATGTCTGAGATGGAGCCAAGGCATTGAAGTCGGTGAACTTTGCATTGGGCCTTTGGAATGTCAGGATCGGAAATGATGGACGAACTCCGATGTAGCTTTCCAATCTCCTGATCTGCTCCCTCCGGTTAATCCTTTCTTCCATGACATGTATAAAGTTCTTTACCATCCTTCTTGTGCTAGAATTCCACCGAGTATTCTTTCCTTCCTTTATCTTTAGCAGATCATCCGCCAATCTTTCAACTAGACCATCACGAACCCGTTGTAGTGTAACATCACAGAACTTGTGAATCTCGTCGAACCGCATAAACCGTAGTTGATGCTTTGAGTTCAGGTAAGTGACCCCGAACTTTGGTTTGAGGAGAACCATTAGTTGGGATGCTTCATGCAGTTCTTCGACCATGAGTTGTGGTTTGGTCAAATTGAGTACGTCCTGGTAACTTTCAACACCTAACTGTAGATCTTCTACGCGTTCACGGATGATCAGTCTTCTAATACACATGAGTAAGGAAGAGATGAAGTTGTATTGAGTTGACTTTGGGAGACCCCTCATCCTTCCTTGAACTTTTTCTAGATACATATCTTCTATGTCATCTAGATAAAGATGTGGAAAATCAGCTTCACAAAACTTGTAGAGCTTTTCATCTTGCCTCTTGACCACAATCTCCTTCATGTAGACATAATCATGCCGTCTGTCTTCCAGAACTTCCTTGATAGCAACGATTCGGCTTTTGTTCTTCACATCACCAGAAGTTCGTTCATATCTGTGAGTGTACCCTAGCTTACGTCTGTCAGACCAGTTCTGAATTCCAAGTAAGGCGTCTCTGTTGTAGTTCACAACTGAGTTTCTGAATATTGGAGCTGATTCTTCAATGTCTGGAATTTCATAACGAGCAGCCGGTACAGAAATTCTTAAGGAAGACTTGTAGCGATCTTTTGAAGTTGTGATGTCGTGTGTGAGGTAGCGGAGATCATTATTGAAGAAGAAACGGTACGGGATTCTAGGCTTGTCAGCGAAGCCTTGAAGTGGTAATGGTTTTGTCCAATCTGTGAAGTATGGTTCATTATGCTTGCCATGTAAGTCTATGTTGCTTTCCGGGTTGAGCCAATCAAAGGAGTCAGATAGAGCTGCTGCGATGTTTTGTAAGTGGTAGTCCAGCTCGATTTTGTTTCCTGATCGTGCCTTTAGAAAGTCACTAGCATCCTTGTTTATTCGCCTAAGTTCAGCTTTGGTCACTTTTTCCAACTGAAGACCCGTAAGAATACTCTGAGCATATTGCAAAGTGTTGCCTGGGAGTGGTTCTTCGGTTTCAAGCGGTGGATGAGCTTTGATCATTGTAGTGACCCAATCCGAATCAGGAGCCTCTGGTGCATTCAACCATGAGAAGCGTGTTGAGGGTTGCTTCTTCTTCTTCTTCGTAGACGGTTCAGGAGATTCAATTTGAGTTGATTCGGTTTGAGGTTCGTCCTGTGGTTCGTCAGTTTGAAGTATGAATGGTTCCTCAGCAGCTGAAGGTCCAGATTTGGAAGCTGAGCCTTTTGGTTTGCGGGTGGAAGGCTTAGGTGCTGGTGGAGGTCGTTTGGAAGATGAGGGTTCATGACTGGATTTGGACTTCTTACGATGAGAGTCTGAGTCTGGATCTTCATCTTTCCTGTGACGTTTATGTGTCCCAGCAGCTTCCTTGCATGATGCCATTGGTATTAAGAATTCTAGCAGAGCAGCTTCTTCATCAGTCTTATCTGCCTTGTCTGTGAGTTTCACAGCTAAAAGAGCTTCCAAATTTTCTACTGTTAAGTCCTCAGGCGCAGTAGTAGGCCTGGTTGTCTGAAGGTAGAATGGATGTGAACGAAGAAACTTTTCAACCCTGCTTCGAATTCTGGTATTCAGCTCTTCTCTGATGGGTGTGAAGAGTTCAACAAGCTTCGGAGTTACTGAAGATACGAGGTTTGTATCCAAGTATTCATTGGTGTAGGCCTCGATCATATCACCCATGTTTGTTGTCATGTGTTCATCTACGTAAGCTTTTGTCTCTCTTAACCCTTCAACTTCATTTGAGAGCTTTTCAACCAATTTAGTCATCTTGTTCAGTTGGTCTTGAAGATCACCTTGTTGTTGTTGTGGTGTTCTTCTAGGCCTTGTAGTTCCCGCAACTCTTTTTGCCCGTAAGAATGCCTTTGTTGTTCTCAGACTGGCTTTCTTCATTCTTGATTGTTTTGCTTTTGGTGGTGGTGGTGGTGATTGGTCTGATGATGATGATGATGATTCTTCTTCTGATTCTGGTTCTGAATGAGGTGGTGATGGATCTTTTGCTGGAGAATCCTGAGGAATAGGAGGTTGTTCAGGTGTCGGAGATCTTTCTTTTAGCGGTGAGTGCATTTCGGTGTCATGAAACTGATCACCTTGATCTTGGTTTTGAGTCTGATCATCCAAATTTCCCTCTACTGGTTCCTCTATGTTTTTCTCAGTCAAATCTTCACCTTCTTGACCTTCTGATTCTAACACTGGAGAGATATTGACTGTCTCCTGTTGTTGTTCATCAGTCTCTTTGTCTCCAGCTTCTTTCATGAGTACGTCGCCCTCAGCATCTTTATCTTGTTGTTCGGTTGTGGTTGTGGTGTCTGTTGGGGGAATCATGGAAGAACTAGAGCCGACTCCTTGAGCTTGAAGTTCAAGTTGTCGTTGATGAGCCTGTTGTTGTTCCAGGTTGAGACGAGCAGCCAGTTGCATTTTCTTGTGCTCTTCTTTCTCCAGGTTTCGAGTGTCAACGACTACGCTTTTCAGCTTGCCTTTGTCAGTTGAAGGTTCAGATTCAGGTCGTTTAGTTTCATTATCATCATGACCAGGTTCACGGATGACAACTCCTGTTCGTGGTTGTTGTTGTTGCTTATGCAGAGTTTCCAAACTTAGTTGTTTTGCCAGTTCTAGCTCAGGATCCTCTTGAGCAACATACCTTATCTCATAGTTCCCTCCTTCATCTGTGTCAGTTTCGGTTTCTGAGCCGAATTCTGACTCACTTGCTTCAGATGGTGATGGTGATGGTTCAGGTGTCGGGACTCTCTTCTTGATGACTCTTCTTTTAGGGGTTGCAGCAGGCTTAGACTTTGGCTGTTTTGGATCATGAGTACTGCTGGATCTTCCAGACTTAGCACCTCTCTTGCTGCGTGTCTCCCTAATGTATCTTGGAACTTCCTCGGTTTCAGTGAATCCTACTTTCCCGGCTTGGAAGGCCAGATCGTAGATTCGGTAGTTCGAAGACGCACGAATCTTGTCAGTCAGAAGATTGTCGGGAATTCTCAGGCCAGTGGTCCGTGGAGTGAATTGTATGGACTTGACGAAAGAAATCTTGTCATCGTCCACAATGCTGTGCTTTGGTTCTGTACGGTCAAACATTCTTTGGTTAAACTCTGGAGTTTTCCCGCAGAGGTGGGCTATGAGCATCTTGGTGAATCTTAAGAACGGAATCATGGTTCGATCCTTAGAACGGATCTGAAAGATGATGTCGCTCATGATTGGATCAGCAAAGTCAATGTCCGTTCTGCTCATCATTCCCCAGAATACTTGCAGATGTGATAATCGGGGATGTTCATGACCACTTTTTCGACCCGTAACAGATCTGATGATAAGCATGTAGAAGGTTCTCCATGGTTGAGGTAGATGCTTGATGTTGATCTTGGACAATATGATTCTGGAGGACTCTTCTGTATCATACCCAAGCTCAATCATGTAGTCGAGTATTTCAAGCTCTGTCATCATTGGTTCATACGCTTCGGAAGTAGGAAGCATAAGAGCTGTCCTGAGAACATCTAGATCAACTTCATATTCTTGTTTTTCTAGAGTGACTGTGAATGAGGCATCATCCAAATTGACCTTTGCAGTGCGCCAAAACTGATGAATGTAGAAGGTTGGAACTGAAGCAGACTTCGTAAGTACTTCTTTGCATGGATGAGCTAACAAAATATCCCTGACGATCCGACAAGAATCTTCAGTAACTCTAAGCTTGTTGAAGTCAATGCGAAGATTAGTCTTGCCATGGGACACATTGTAGTCAGCTGGAACTACTTCACCAAGTGTCATTAGTGGAAGATTCTGTGCAGGTGCATTTTCAGCTTGTTGTTGTTGTTGAGCCATTGTGAACTGAAAATGTAATGTCATAAGTCCAAACATTCAACTTGTTAGTTTGTTAGTTAACGTACGAGTTTGAAACTTAAGACCATTTCATTTTTCATTTTGCATGTAAGTTTTATTAAGCTCGTGAGATGTTTGTTATGACGATGACAATTTGTGTTTAAACTTAAGAAACTACAAGCATACATAGCATGTTGAGCAAGTAAAGTATATCTAAAAAGTGACACAATCATTAAACATCCACAACTTAAGTAAACCCTGATCACACACACATATCAATACAAGTTCACAAGATTACAACTTATTTTAAGAAAGTTTACAAGTTTTACAAACATTTCAAAAATTAGTCTATGTTAAATCTCGACAACTTGCAAATCCATGTCCTCGACAATTCTTCAATCATTGATCTCGAAAACATTTGTTTTGAATGATCTCGATAACTTTCAATACTGAAAG
>LBNU01036104.1:0-14204 GCA_014162995.1 Artemisia annua | reverse complement strand
TGGCTCATGATTGTAATACTACCTTAATAACCTAGTACGCATTAGTTACATGTTTCTTAAGACGTTCAAGCATGTTACCATATAGGAGTATTGCCAGTTTTCATAAGCCTAACATTGATGAAACATTCATCCAAACAAGTAATAACACACCAATCAACCAATAATTTATAGTTAGGTTTCATTAGATCTAAGCAAACACAAGAAAAATCTAGCCTAGCATGTTAATTGAAAGACAAGCATAAGATATAATTAACCAACACATAGACATATTGATAAATTTAAGTGAGGACTTATCTTTAATTGATCATGAAGGATTCAAGGGTGAAAAACCCTTGAAAATACAGCCAAATTCGTCTTTAGGGGTTTTCCCAAACTTGTACCAAAAGTTCCACACTAATGAATGAAAAATAGAAAAGTATATATAGATTTTACATTCTGACGGCGTCAGGTTATGGGTTCTGACGCCGTCAGCTCGCCGTCTTTAGGGTTCTCGGATGGCCTAGATTTACTTCTGACGCCGTCACTTGTAAATGTGCTCTGGGCCGTCACTCTTTAGCATTACACCTGACGGCCTACTTCTTCTAACACCTGACGCCGTCAGGTGTAAACATCTTGTTTTCTTCATAGGGCGTCTAGTGTAATCTGATTTTACTCCTTTGTCCATGTTGGCTGACGGCGTCACCTTGTGACTCTGACGCCGTCAGGTAGGTTTTCCAGCTTCTTTTGAGACTTTGTCGTTTCTTCACTTTTATGCTCCAAAAACGTCCAAATTAGCATGCTTTCCAGAATTCTTCTCAAAAGTACCTAAAATCACAAAAGGAACGATTTAGGGCAATATTTGATCACATTTACTCGAATTAGGGCTTAAATGACCCCTTAAAACGGGTACACTTTTCGTCTCATCATAAATCAAACGAATAACTGTTGTTGATTGGCAAATAACTTTCAATTAACCGTAAATAATCACCGTTGATCCTCCATATCTTCCAATTAACCACAATTAAGATATGTGATTTGTTCAAAATGGTTGAAAATCAGGTTATCGAACAAAACATGTAAGAAAAAGAGGTCATTGATGAGCAAAAAACAGGTTGCTAAATTCGAAGATAATGATATGTTTGATCTAGATCCAGAAGATGTTGTATAAAAAATTGCAGGTAAAATCATGTGTGATTCTAGTATGTTGTGTTTTCTTATGAAAAAGTGTAAATAACGTGTGATTCACTCATTTTTGTTATTAGTTGAATCACATGTGATTCTATTTTGATCTAGAAATGAGTATATTACAAATGATTTGGTTCTGTTATATTTTGTTATGAAAAAATGAAAACCACATGTGATTTACTCTTTGTTATTATTAGCTGAATCACATGTGATTCTATTTTGATCTAAAAAAAATGAGTAAATTACATATGATTCTGTTATGTTGTGTTTTGTTATGAAAAAATGTAAATCACGCACGCGTATACTCTTTGTTATTATAAATCGAATCGCCAATGATTCTATTTTGATCTAAAAAGGAGTAAATCGCAGATGATTCTGTTTTTGTTGTGAAAAAAATTAAATAACGTGTGATTTACTTTTTGTTATTATAAAGTAAATCACACGTGATTTTATTTTTATCTAAAAAGGTGTAAACCGTAGGTGATTATGTTTTGTTATGACAAAATTTAGTTATTATAATATGCACTACATGTGATTCTATTTTGCTTTGTCTCTTATTTGTAAGATGAAATCTCTCTCAATTCCGCATCATATTATTTGTGATAGCAGTCATGCTCATAGCAAAAAAGAAAAATAGGGGGGGGGGGTAAAGGGGTAGCGTTTTAGTACACGAAAAGTGTAAATCATTAGTATATGGTATTTTATGTATTTATCGAATTATTATGGTGTGTAAAGTACATTTGTATGTTGGTTGTTAAGGTTACGAGGCTCGTGACATAGTGTAGCCACGAGACCAAACATTTGGTTTCGAGGCATTTTATAATTTTGGAACATGCTTGTATAGGGGTGTCCATGGTACTGGAACCGTCCCGAAAGAACCGAGAACCGAAAATATGGAAAAAGTGGAACCAAGAACCGTCCCAAGTTCTTCGGTACGGTTCCGGTATGGTACTCGGTTCCGGTACAGGAATTTCGGTAGTTTCCCACAAGAACCTAAGTGTTTAAATAATTTATTTTTTTCGTCGTTGATCATTCATAAAGACATGGTAATAATGCTATAAAAATACAAATACACACAAAAATACAAATACTCGTTTACTACATATTCGAGATAAACTTACGATAGTGATTTCGAGATAAACTTACTTTCATGTTGATGAATGCTGATGATGATGATCTTTGAATTGATAAAAAGTTAGGGTTTTATTTTTATTATGTGTTTTTAAGTTTTAGATTTTTTATGTTACAGCTTAATAATGATTAGGGTTTTTTTTTATATTTTCATAAAAGGCTATACACATTACACAATGTCCCAAATAAACTGTATAAAATTTCATATTTTCAAAGTGTTCGGTTCTTTCGGGAAAGAACCAGAACCGGACGGTTCCGACCCGAACCGTCCCGAGAACCGAAATTTTGGAATTTTAGGAACCAAGAACCGTACCATGGTTCTAATATACGGTCCGGTTCCGGTACGGTTCCTCGGTTCTTTTGGACACCCCTATGCTTGTACATGGGGAGGTGATATGCATACCATAATAAGCAAACATGCATACGTAATGTTGCATTACAAATTATATACATTACAAATATAATTTTATGGTGTGTGCATCACTTGTTGTGGTGTGCATATCACCTCCCTTGTACATGTGTATAAACAACCCTCACCTCATTCATTATGGGAGTGTGTGTCTATATACAATCGAGATTCTCTATGTGTGATTATATTGTATGCACCCACTTTCTCTCTCTAGATTAATCTATACTTATATGATAATTATGGGACAACATTTGGTATCATTTTTTTACTATTTTTTGGCTTAAAACTTTCGTGATTTTTGATAAGGATTTATTTGGTACCTTTTTAAGGGGTTTTTTAGTCCCAAAATTGTATTAATATGATCAAATATTACCTCAAATCGTTTCTTTTTGTATTTCAGGTACTTGGGTCGGAAAATCTAGAAATCGACACTTTTTGGACGTATTTGAATGAAAAAGTGAAGAAAACGACGAAGTCGCAAAATACCGTCAGATAAGGGAGTCTGACGGCATCACACGCTATAACGTGACGCCGTCACTAGTTGACGAAGCTGGATTTTTGGCTCAAGATTAACAAGAGATGCCTCAGAAGAATTCTGAAGACCTACAACCTGACAGCGTCAAGTGTTAAATGAAGACGAGAGTCACGTGCTAAGACAACAAGAGATGGGACACATTACTAAAGGACGGCGTCAAGACATACGTGACGGCGACAGAAGATAGAAAGTGATGCCGTCATAACAACGACTTGCACAAGACGAAACCCTAAGTGGCGGCGAGCTGACGGCGTCGGAGGCTATAACCTGACGCCGTCAGAGTTGTAATCCTATAAATAGTTTTCTTTGTTTTTCATTATAAGGTGTGACATAGTGTAACCTAATAACTGGACGAATTTGGTAGCTTTTGTAAGGGTTCTTCAACCCCCAAAACTCATGTTTTATTGAAGATAAGTTATTCGTTTAATCATTCAATATTTCTATGTGTTGTTTGATTATTTGTTTATCTTCTTTTCTCTTTAACATGCTAGCTTAAATTCGATTGTATTTGCTTAGATCTAATGAAACCTAGTTGTTGAATATTGATTTGTCGTCTATTGTTTAATTTATCGCCTCACGTTAGGCTAAGAAGACTGGCTAACTTCTTATATTTAACTAGCTTCAACGTCTTAGAAACGCAACCGTAGATGCACTATTGGTTTTTCTCGTTGTATTTATTACATGAATTGCGACTTGTAGATCCTAGAGAACTTAATAGACTTTAAGGTTTTTAGGGGACACTAAGATTCATAGAGTTGCGGACTTCGACACCTCCCCACGACCAATATTAAGGAATACAACGCTTCAATTACAACAAGAACGTGACAATTCGACAAATCAATAGGAGATAACTAGGGAGTAATTAAATCTAAGTAAACATATTTTTCCTGTCATAAGAAGTCGCCATTTTTATTTTTCTGTTTAATTAGTTTAATTTAATTTTATAATTATTAGTTTTGGGTTAGTTGACTAGCAACTAATTCCGCCCACTCTTCCAAAAAACCGATATTTTACTCGCTTTCATAAAAATATAAAAATACAAAAAGAATCATCCCTCACCTCTATACCTAATTCGTCATACATCTTGACCTAACGATACTATTCCCCTAGAGAATGATCAATCCCCCGGACTTAACTATACCACACAACAAAGGTTAGGTACACTGCCTAGGAGATTGTAAAACTTCTTTGCGAAGGTTACAAACCCCGCATCACTTTTCTCTCTAGAAAATGTTCGTCTAAAATTTGTTGGTTTAATAATTTCTTGTGGTTCAATTTTAAAAACGTTTTTTGCTAAAGCTTCTTAGGCATCAGTTTTAAGTTTTTATCTATTTAAAAGTTGATTTGCTAGATTAGATTTCAAGATTTAAGCAATTCAAGTCACGTTTAGGAAGTTTCTCTTCGAGCCTCGTAAGGTTTTTGGTCCTTCATCTCGCAATATTATCTCGGATAAACCGTTCCGAGATCACTCTCTTAACTAAGGTTTCAGTTCCGAGTGTAGGGTTTCTCTTTCGAGCCTAGGGTTTAACTTCCGACTCTTTATGTTACGAGACTTGGTATTTGTGTCAACTTACAAGGTAGTTATAATCTTTATTACGACTTATGTTACGAGACTTGATTTTAGGAGACTTGTTACTAAGGTTACGTTACAAAGTCATTACTTTTTATTCATTACGAAACTTGTTCCGAAACTTATTATGAGACATTTATTCCGAGCTTTGCTACTTTAGTTTTGTTACGAGATAGGTTACTTACATTGTTCCGAGAGATTTGTTACTAGACTTACTTATTTGCTTCACTTACGAGACTTGTTACTTTGATTGGTATTCCGAATTTTTTTATCTGAGACTAGCAATTGCATTTGTTCCGAGATTGGATACTATATTGTGTTCCGAGTTGACTTATGAGACTTCATTTTACAACATTTATCACGAGTTTTAGCTGTTAAGGAGGTTGATAATTATGCGTGGTTCCGAGATTTGTTCCGAGTTTGAAATATCACGAGACTTTCATTTACCCATTTTGATCATGACTTTGTTAGTGTGATTTATGTTGTTCCGAGAGTTTTAACTTACCTTATCTCACGAGACTTGCAATTAATCCAATATTAACAATCACGATACTTATCACAGCAACATGCTGATACGACCCGGTGAGGGGTTGTATCGGGATAAGGCACCACTTTTAGCGTGTGCGAGCTCCTTAAGAAATAGAGAGAAGAATTAGAGATTTGTTTATCTTAAACTTTGATTGATTGATTCATTCATAACATTATGACACCTTAAATACTAGTTTATGAGATAACTCTCACAAACATAAGACTTACCCTAACATGACTCAAGACATATCCTAAACAATGACTCAACACTTATCCTAATAAACATAATAAATAAATTACGATAGTAGATACGCCCGTGTTGGATAACTATCGTAATTTATTTATTATGTTTATTAGGATAAGTGTTGAGTCATTGTTTAGGATATGTCTTGAGTCATGTTAGGGTAAGTCTTATGTTTGTGAGAGTTATCTCATAAACTAGTATTTAAGGTGTCATAATGTTATGAATGATCAATCAATCAAAGTTTAAGATCAATAATTCTCTAGTTCTTCTCTTCTAATTTCTGACGGAGCCAGCACACGCTTGAAGTGGTGCCCTATCCCGATACAACCCCTAACCGGGTCGTATCACATGCACTACAACTTTCACTTAGTCATTACATCACATTAAACATCCATAATCATAATCAAAACATCATCATGTCAGGTTCTGGAGATACACTGGCTTCTAGTTCAGACACAAGACCACCTATGTTGTACCGAAGAAACTATGCTCAATGGTCTTCACGTCTTATCAATCATGTTAGAGGTTTCAAAGAAGGTAAGTTTTTACTCAACTCAATCTACAATAGACCATATGTCTCTAAGGAATTTGAAGTTCAAGATAATACTGATACTCAACCACCTACTGCTACTCAAACAAGACTTCAAGAGGAAGAAGCTTTGAACCTACAAGAACTGCAATAGTATGAAGCTAATATTCGTGCAAAGTGTTATTTACTGATTTTTAAGTTACTCGTAGTCAATTAATATTAATAAATTAATGTGTAGAAAAAAATCAACTATAAACCTTGGCCACGAATCCATTCAAGTGTTACAATAAAAAACTAACTATAATAACACTTAGAACGTTGATGCAGATAAATTGTAAACACAAGAAGTTTTACAATCCTCTTAGGCATAGTACTTAACCGTTGTAGTGTAGTATAGTTAAGACATGGGTGGATTGATCGTTCCCTAGGGGAATAATGAGGTAGGCTCAAAGTGTATGACGAATTAAGTCTAAGGGTTGAGAGAAGAGTATTTTTGGTATTTTATATTTTATAAGAAAACAAGTAAAATCTAGGGTTTTGGGAGAGTTGGCTTTTAAACTAATACTTAAACTAAATAGACTAAATCTAAACTAATAACAAGAAAGATAAATTGGTGGAAACTCGTATAGGTAAACAAACGTGCTCACTTAATCATGCATTACTCCTTAGTTGAATTCTCTAACTTATTGCCCTGTCACCCTCGTTAGTGTAATGTGTAAGTATTCCCTAATTCAGCAGCGGGTTGTTCAAGTCCGCTATCTACGTGAAAACCTAGGCAAGTGTTACCTGCAAACACGCTCTCTTCCAATAATGAATCATGCGCAATAAATACTTAAGAAGAATATATACGTAGTCGACTTATGGTTGCGAGACTATCCGCTAATTTTAATAACGTTTCACTAGACATCTAATTGTGGTATGGGATGCAACTAGTTTTCTAATGGCTAACGCGCACACCACTAACAAGAAGAAATAATACTATGGACTACAACTAGGTTTCATGCAATCATAAGCAAACACAGATTAATTTACCCTAGCATGTCAGATCGAAGAAAAGAAAAACAAATAATCACATTACACATAGACATATTGTAACGATTAATAATTGAATAAATTATCTGCAATGAAACATGGAGTTATTGGTGACCAAATAGCCTACAAAAGATGAAATTCATACTAGGGTTTGTCCTCTAAAGTTGCACACAAGGTTCCACTATTATAATGAAAATAAAGCATAAATATATATAGGATTACAAATGTGACGACGTAACTCATAAGTTGTGACGCTGTCATCCCGCCGTCATCTAAGGTTTCAATCTTGCACTGACTTAGTTGTGACGGCGTGTTGGGAATAAAGCTAACAGTTACCACTGATAAGCTTGTGGAAGACACTGCTGAAGAATGCACTAGCAGTGGAAACACATTAACACTGCTAGTACATATTATTACCACTGCTGTTAGGATAACTGTAATGTATTCGTATGTAGATAAGTATAGAAAAGATCTTGTGTATATTCTATTATGATAGCTTTATATTTATCTTGTAAAGGACTCCTTGTGCTATAAAAGGAGGTCCTAGGTCATTGTTCTAGGTAAGTATTAACCCTAAAAAGCTTCAAGGTGTAACCCTAGTGATAAGCAAGATCACTCGTATTATTATCAATAATATTGAAGCTTTGTGTTAAACTTACAACTGTTCTCACTTACATTACATCATACAATATATTCTAAGTATTGTTAAGTATATTCCGCGTGCTTAATAATATAACTCAAAGTATCACTCTAACACAAGGTGTGTGTTTAGATCCTACAATCAGAGACAGGTTTCTGATACTTTGATTTAGAAGATACAAGAATTAAGCTTAACCAATTCACTCAGATCCATGGAGATGGAAAACAACCAGTCCAATTCTGCTCCAAGACTTCGTAAGCTCAAACTCAATGAGTTTGAGATGTGGAGGATAATGATTGAGCAATACTTTCTCATTCAAGATTATGCTTTGTGGGAGATCATCTTAACTGGTGACTCTTTCAAACCTACTCAGAAGACTGAGAAAGTTGGTGACAAAGAAGTAATCACAGTTTCTGCACCTTCTACTAGTGATGAAAGAACACAGAAGAAGAATGATATGAAGGCCAGAAGTTTACTTCTAATGACTCTTCCTAAAGACCAGATCATTGCTTTCAGTAAATTCATGACTGCAAAAGAATTGTTCGAAGAGATCTGTTCTGTGTTTGGTGGCAATGATGCTACTAAGAAGACCCAAAAGACATTGTTGAAGCAGAGCTATGAAAACTTCACTGCTTCAAGCAATGAATCACTTGACAGCATTTTCACCAAACTACAGAAGATTGTCACACAATTGACTGTGTTTGGAATTGAGGTAGAACAGGAAGACCTCAATTTGAAGTTTCTAAGAAGCTTGCCCTCTGAGTTTCATACCAATGTTACGGTCTGGTAGAACAAACCAGAAATTGAAACTATGAAGCTCAATGATCTTTACAATAACTTCAAACTCATTGAACAAAGATTGAAGAAGGCTGGGAAGCTTGGTTCAAGCTCTAGCAGCTTGGCATTGGTGTCAACCTCAGTTGACAGTGATGATTCTGAAGATGACAGTAATGATGACATTGCCACTGCTGGTTCTATAGTTTCCACTGGCAATGCTCTTGTTACCACTGCAGGTTCAAAGAAGAAGGTTGCTGGTATTAGAGATCCTACCTTTTATGCCTTTATCTCCACTCAAGTTAATGGCTCTATATTAACTCATGAAGACCTAGAGCAAATTGATGAGGATGACTTGGAGGAGATGGACATAAAGTGGCAAGTAGCTCTTCTTAGCATGAGAGCTAGGAAATTCTACAAGAAGACTGGCAAGCCAATCCACATCAATGGAAGTGAAACTGCAGGGTTTGATAAGAAGAAAGTAGAGTGTTTCAACTGTCACAAGTTGGGGCATTTTGCTAGGGAATGCAGGAGACCAAGGAAGCAGGATAACAGATCCACATGGTACAAGCAAAAGAATGAACCAATTGTGGAGGAACCAAAGGCAATGCTGGCAATTGATGGTGTGAGCTATGATTGGAGTTTCATGGCTGATAATGAAGAGGAAAAACCTTCAGATGCTGTTTTCATTGCTACAGAACATGCTCTCATGGCCTTCTCTGACTCTGAGGTACAAAACTTTGAATGGTGTTCTAAAACATGTATGGCTTTTAGAGAATGTGAAAGGCTAAATGAATCACTAGAAAACCATAGAACAGAGTTGTTTGCTGCTAACTATAATGTTTCAAATCTTAGAAGAGGTATATCTGTGTTAGAAAAACAACTTGAACATTATAGAGAAAATGAGACAAAATTTAATGATGATATGGTTATTCTTAAAAGACAGTTAGATCATAAGATAGCAGTGAATGAGGCATTTAAAGAAGAGCTTGAAAGGATTAGAAAGGTAAATGAGAATGTCAACTTATCTGTTGATACCTTATATTATCAGTCTAAATCTATTGATAAAATTTGGGAAGCATAAATCACTAACAAAGCTAAGTCTGGTTTAAGATACAATACAGTTCCTCCACCACTAAGGGGTGTTCCAGCACCCCCTGGCATAGATTTAGCACATACAGGACTAGAAGAGTTTCAGGAACCTATTCTTGAATATGGTCCTCCTAAATTTGTGAATAATGAGAAAGAGGTTATGCATGAAACTGATGTTTTTGAAAGTGCAAGTGACTCATCTGTAGTAGATGAGAGTGTTAAAAAGAATGTAAAGACTTCTATCCCACAAGTTGTTAATACCATTACAGAGGAACCTAGGAAACAAGTTAATAAGCCTAGACAAACTGTAAGTGATGAGGTGAAAAGTGTACCCATTTAAGGGGGTCATTTAAGCCCTAATTCGTGTTAATATGATCAAATATTGCCTTAAATCGTTCCTTTTGTCATTTTAGGTACTTTTGAGAAGAATTCTGGAAAACACATCATTTTGGACGTTTTTGGAGCATAAAGTGAATAAAATGACAAAGTCTCAAAAGAATGCTGGAAATCCTTCCTGACGGCGTCAGAGTCACAAGGTGACGCCGTCAGCCATGCAGACAAAGGAGTGGAGTTCAGACTGTACCAGACGCCCTAAGCAAGAATTGTGATGTTTACACCTGACGGCGTCAGGTATTAATAATCCTAGGCCGTCAGGTGTAATGCTAAAGAGAGACGGCCCAGCTCGAGTTTACAAGTGACGGCGTCAAAAGTAGATCTAGGCCATCCGAGAACCCTAGAGGCGGGGAGCTGACGGCGTCAGGATGTATAAGCTGACGCCGTCAGAGTGTATTTTCTATATATACTTTTCTATTTTTCATTCATTAGTGTGCAACTTTTTGGGAACAAACCCTAGACGATTTTATCAGCCTTTTCAAGGGTTTTTCACCCTTGATTCTTCCATGTTCAATTAAAGATAAGTCTCCCTTCAAATTAATCAATATGTCTATGTGTTGGTTAATTATATCTTATGCTTGTCTTTCAATTAACATGCTAGGCTAGATTTATCTTGTGTTTGCTTAGATCTAATGAAACCTAACTATTGATTATTGGTTGTTGGTGTGTTATTAATTGTATTGGATGATTGTTTATCGATGTCATGCTTAAGAAAACTGGCTAACCTCCTATACGGTAACTTGCTTGAACCTCTTAAGAAACATGAACCAATGCGTACTAGGTTATTATGGTTGTATTTAATGCATGAGCGAATTCTAATGATCCCATGTTAGGAGCTTCTTAGCCGGCTCGACATAGGAGTGAAGTAGGAGCTTATAGAGTTGGGGAAGTACGTACGCCACCCCACGAATGGTATTAAGGAATACACCCGTCATCCACGCAATTAATACACACTAACCAACCGGTAAAAGATAGTTAGGGAGTAAGGAAATCTAAGTAAACACACTTGTCTCCATATAAGTTTCACAACCACTTATTTTTAGTTATTTTATTTTATTTGCAATAGTAGTTTTTGGGTTAGTTGGCTAGCAACTAATTCCGCCCACTCCTTCAAACCCGAGATTTTACTTGCTTTCATAAAATATAAAAAAATAAAAAAAATAATCTTCCTTCACCCTTAGACCTAATTAGAGTAGCTTTTCTTACCTAACGAACACTATTCCCTGTGAAGAACGATCAATCCCTCGTACTTACCACTACACTATACTACATCGGTCAGGTACACTGCCTGGTGGGGTTGTAAGCCTCTTGAGATCCCTCGAGAGGTAAAACCTGTTGTAAGGTTGCAAAACCACGCAACAAGTTTTTGGTGCCGCTGCCGGGGAATAGTTATTGTTTAGGTTGAATTTTTATTTTATTAGGTCTACTCACTAGATTCCTTTCTAGTGAGATTTTATTTTATTTTTCTAGGATCTTCTTTAGTCTATCTATTATCTTCGTGTTTTTGTTCGTAACCATTACCATCCGACATCATGGAAGGTGGTAATATCTTCGATCCCAACAACCCACCACAACAACAAAACCAACCTCCTAGAGCCCGTACCTTAGGAGAGTATTCCCGTCCTAGCCACCAAGACTATCGAAACACCATTGAGCTCTCTCAAGGAGCCAATGTCACTCCCTTACGATCCGACACCATCTGGTTGGTGCAAAGCGGATGCGCATTCCATGGACTTCGTTCTGAAGATCCAAATCAACATCTCAAGGATTTCCTCAAAATCGTAGATTCCATAGACCTTGATGTTGCAACTCGAGAGACGACCCGATTGCGTCTCTTCCAATTCTCTCTACGGGACCAAGCTAGTCAATGGCTTGAGCGACTTCCCGCAGGATCCATCACCTCTTGGGACGATCTCACAACTCGTTTCCTTGCTCAATTTTTCCCACCGGGGAGAACTACCAAGCTAAGGAATGATATCTTGGCGTTCCAACAACGTCAAGGCGAAACCCTCTACGAGGCATGGACTCGATTCAAGGACTTACTCCAAAAGGTCCCTCACCATGGCATGGATCCTTGGTTACAGATC
The DNA here is from genome assembly GCA_014162995.1 of Artemisia annua. NCBI lineage: Eukaryota > Viridiplantae > Streptophyta > Magnoliopsida > Asterales > Asteraceae > Artemisia > Artemisia annua. Next base: position 2,076 of record LBNU01036104.1, on the reverse strand, counting down.
CAACGATTTTATGACGGCGTAAATCATCATACTAGAAGAGCCATAGATTACGCTGCCAATGGAAGACTGAGTAGGCTCAGCGTCGATAAGTGCTGGGAAGTCATTGAGGACTTAGCACAGTACGAAGAGGAAGAATGGATGGACTCAACGTTCTCGGAAGAAGGGATTTTAAATTGCATGAGTGCAACCCAAGATCAGTTGTTTGAAAACATAAAAAGGCAGATTGAGAAACTTATGAAAGCCGAGGCGCCTTTGGTTGAGGGAAATACCAATGAGGATGTAAACACGATTGGTAGACATGCGTTCCCTCACTCCTCGCGACAAGATGAGTTCGAAGGGATAATGCTAACTTTCATGAACAATCAAGAGAGACAAATCCAACAATTAGAGACTCACTTGAAAAACACCCAAAACGTTTTCATGGAACTGGCAGAAAAATTTATCTCGATAATAAAGGAGAAAATTAGGGAAGAAGCCTCACACAAGAAGATCGAAAAGATCTTTGAACTTCCAGTCCCTAATGAACCATATAACGAGGTGAGTGGTGAAGCTCCTCTTCCCGAGTCTTCACCCTTACACTCCTCCTGTCCTTTTGGACCCCCTGGCGAAGAAAAGAACTCTCAATTCCATAGCATCTTCGTAGGAAGCATTGTAGTCACGCTCCCTAGCTTTCACATAGTTAGAAAACGGTCATTCGGTTTTAAGCTAGGAGTAAAAGACACCCAATTCAAGCGTACCCTCGTTTCAAAAATTCACTGGGAAAGTTTCCTTCACTCGATAAATATTTGCCGCAACGGAGATTGGGAATTAAATAGGGCAACGACCGACCCTGGGGAAGTTAAGATTAGGCCCAACGATTGTAATAAAACATTTGACCCGGGTGGGATTTGCTAACTAAGAAGCATTTCTGTTGTCAAAGTTAACGATACCACAAAACAACTTTTGAGAAAGAACAAGGGCTAAATTGAAATTTCTGAAAGTTGCCTATACACGGGCACCTGACGGCGTCAGCCCCTTACGCCTGACGGCGTCAGCTCGCCTACGCAGCTTTTATAACTCCAAATCCATCACTTTCATCACAAACCCCACAAATACCATCCACCCCACCATTCACCACCGAATCTCCAAGGGTCAATTCGTGCCATTCCGCTGTCAATCTCCACGTGGTAAGTAACTTTTCGCTATCTTTCCTACTCTAATTATCTATTCGATCCATCAATTTTGGATATCCCCAAAAATCCGAAACCCTAGGATTAATTCGAGATTGAAAACTTATCAATGCCTTGTAGTTGATGTCATGTTAGCAATGATTGAGGCATGAATTAGTTAAAACTTCGAATGGGTTTAGTATTACGTTAGGAGATTGCGGATTCGACCATTACCCTTTGGCTTATTGGCCATTTTCCTGTCACAGGGGGTGTTTGGGTTAAGGATCTGCAAGTTTCATACTTAATCTTTCCCTCGTAATCTCGGATTCATATCCGCAGGGTCTGACGGCGTCAGCCCGTTAGGCGTGACGGCGTTAGGACCATCTGATGCTCTATCTTGCTTTCAATCTTGTTCCTAATCTCCTTCGCTCTTTCTTGCTTTGTTTCAGGACATGAGTAAGCGATCTAGGAGCCACGGGGCTGGGTCATCTAGGGGCCCCCAAGAAAGTTTGGCGGATAAGGTGAGAAGTTGGAGTGTTTTTTAGGGTAATGTGGCCACCGCCACGAACTACGCAACCATGACATCTACCATGGCGCCATCATTGATCGGAATTTCTTGGCTAATAGTGGTCTTGAGGAAGCTTTTGTTAACAACATACGGACCGATGACTTCACAGGTCCGCAATGGGTGAGATTGTTTAGGCTGCAAGAGCAGGTGTACGATGAGCTAGTGCGTGAATTCTTGGCTACTTATCACTTGGATATTGGGACAGCTAGGAATAATGTGGGGGCCACGTCAGTTTACTTTAGGCTAAGAGGGGAGGACCGTTCTTGTTCTGTTCTTGAGTTAGGTTGGAGATTAGGACTTTATGGCCAACACGAGGCCACCCAAGGGGCATTCATGGCTAGTTTGAGTCAGGGGGTGACC
>LBNU01036101.1:24166-42079 GCA_014162995.1 Artemisia annua | reverse complement strand
ATAATATGTATTAGACATTTGTTTATACATACCTTAAGTGATTGTTGAAGCATACTCGAGACGTTGAGATGTCGAGAGACGTTGACGTATGAATGCATAGATGATTTGTGATTACAAATAACTTAAACACTTTACGTTATGTATTGTAACTTACATCTTTGTCATCATCAAAACATGAAGAGGATGTTTAGATTAAATATCGTAATATAAATATCGTAATATTTATGCCAACAATCTCCCCCTTTTTGATGATGACAAACTATGTAAACTATAACTCATAGTAAAATGTATACATTACTTGTTTACACTTCTTCTCCCCCTTTTGTCGAAGCAAAAAGGTGGACTCCTAGACGAGACTTCTACTACACTTCAATACTTGAGATAGAATGTATAAGGCGAGCTTGCATCATCGTGAGTGAAGCCTTGACTATCACCAATGCTCCCCCTTGGTGTATACTCCCCCTTGGTGTATGCTCCCCCTTGGTGTATGCTCAAAACTAGTTTTGGCTACCAAAGAATCGAGTGAAAAAATAATCCTACAAAACAAAGTTAGTAGAAAAAGAATGCATATATACATAATGATGATGATAGATATATGCATGACACTTATTGGGGAAAAAGATATGGATGTCTAAGGTATATGGACCAAGAGTATGACACATGCAATTATTGTTTTAAAAAGAACAACCTCCATCCCCCAAAAAAAATATGACCAATGCTTAAGACGTGACAATGATTAGGACCTAATACAAGGATTTGAACGACATATTTTGATGAAAGATGCAAAAATGAAGATGAGAATGATACGTTCGTAGAATTAATGAGGAAGGATGAGCATGAATGGAAAAGGGAAGGTGATGACAAAGGGTTGACAATGATGGTTTAGATTAATATATCGTTTGACAAAGGTAAATGATTGGGAATCATGGGATTTTTTTTTGTGGTGTTTTGTTGGTTGACGACCGAAGGTGGATATGTGAAATGAGGTGGCAATGACTCGACAACACTTGAAGCTTGGATTTCTTCTTTGTGTTCTTCACTTGATAGAAAGTGGAAAAGACGCATTTCGTAATGAAATTCACTTGGATGAGGTGGTGATGACTCGACAACACTTGAAGCTTGGATATCTTCTTTGTGTTCTTCACTTGTTAGATAGTGGAAAAGACGCATTTCATAATGAAATTCACTTGGATTTTTGACTACATGGACAAGCATGTTTATGAGAATATGGATATGACGGTTGCCCTTTGATTCAAAGAGCGACACAAGGATGAACATGGGTTTATGTATCATGAGAGATGGTTTGACTTTCAGGGATTTAAGTTTTGGTGGTGATGACGCACTTAGTGGAATGTAGGGAATGGTTACATGGTTGAATCTTCTCGTGAAGATGACTCGGTGGATTTATTGGTTAAGATGGAAAATGAGGATCAAGTGGAGATGACTAGGTGGAAGCGAAAGAGTGATGTTCAAGGAAGGTGGTGGTGACACTTTTGGTGGTGTTGACACTTTTGGTGGTGGTGACACTTGTGAGTTGGGATATCCATTGATGGATAGAGATGAAGATGTGGTGGAGGATGTTTTAGATGGTACATAAGGTGTACTAGGATATGAAATTAGAGGTTGAGGTGATGGAGTTTTGAGGTTGAGGTTGAGGTTTATTGTTTACGAGGTATGATATTGATTTTTGGTTTCTTTGAGGGCATGGAAATGGTGGATGACTCGAGATTGGTAGTATAAAGGATGACTCAATTTTTCATTTCACATTGGTGGTGGAAAGTTTGACAAGGAAGAGATTGATTGAGGGTAAATATGTTGGGTCAATGGAGGTATATTCTTGGAAGTAAGAATGTTGGAGAGTTTGGTGGTGTGATGTGGGTTTAGGGTAGAAGGATGTATGTAAGTGGTGTGTTTTCCCTTCCCATTAAATTCGTGCTCATCCGGACATAGAGTGTGACACAAATAAAGACAAACCATCATGAAAATGATGATCTTGACAATGACACGATGGATGAAGGATAGAATACAACGAGGTTTTTCTAAGGGTGGACGGAAGGTGTTTGACATCTATATAATAATAGAGTCATGACTCAAGAAATAGACATGAACAATGAGTGACATTTTAATTCGCATTTCGCTAATTAAAAATACTTAAACATTTCGGATGAAATATTTAAGTTGTCACATTAACTTAGAGAGGTATTAGATTACTATCTAACCATCTCTTGACAAAGAAGTGGATTGTTTGGAAGGGAATGAGATGATGAATGAGGAAGTGAGTATGCATGAAGGCTCTAGGACACTTAAGACACCTTTGAGACTATAATGACCTATCGGATTGTGACACTAAGGTTTTCATGAAATAAGGGTGTAAGACCTAAAGGCAAGAAATATATATACCTAGATGGATGAGACATATAGAGTCAAGCAAGTAAAGGCATTTAGACATGTATCATAAGTACAAAACTATATCATGTCAAAATAGTTATAGAAAGACAATAACTATTATAATAAACATGCATTCAATAACTAAGCAAATAATTATGAAGGCATATAATCAAATCACGTAGGAGCAAATAAACATCTAGAAATATCATATATGCGAGATGCCATAAATTTAGGAGTAAAACAAAATTCTAATGTGAGGCAAGGTTCATAAAAGTAAACTAGCGTTAAGTATATTTAGGAAGAACCATTTAATCAAGTTGGAGAATGAGTATGAGACTATTACTAGTGGTGCTCAATTCAGGCTAAACACGACCATTTTTACGGGTTACACACACCCAACTTCTCACATAGAAGCAATTCAACCGTTAGGTTAAATTGATTTTCTAGTCAATAGATTCTCCAGTAGTCATTCTCCTTTTAGAAGAAATTGAGTTCCTAAATTTACCTATCGAAGAGTACCAAATATGAAGTTTGCTTGATTCACTAATACTTGGCTTAATGTGACTCAAACATTATGTTTTTATGAAGGTAAATCTAGTTGATATATTTTAATCATGATACTAATAGAGACGTGTTGAATGTTTAGACATAAGTAAACAAAATGTTTTAATCTTTGGTTTATGATTTACCGGTTGTTTGGTTTTAATTGCATATTACTTGATTCAATAAATGTGCTTGATTTAAGAATGCTCCTTAGCATATCTTGTGAAATGAATCTCTTTAAGATTATTTATCTTAAATGAGTTTGTGATTCTCAAATGATATTAAAACTAGACATTTTTATATTCTCAAAAATATTATTTTCAATGATTTTTGCCAATGTTTTATAACATAATTTAACTAGTATTTGAAAAGATGAATTTTACTTGTTTATGCATTGTGACAAGTTATTTTTCAATTCTAATAACTTATATTATTTTAAAAGGAATATGTAGTGCATTGCCTTATAACACAACTATTCATGCTACAAAGAAAATGAAATACATAAAATATATAGTGTGTATTATTCTTAAATGTGTATTTTAGCTTGGAGTGATGATTTGAAGTAGTGTGAGCAAAGTTTACATATGTTGTTACTTTGCTCATGTTTGGTTTTTCGGAGATGATACATTTATCCATTGTACTACAATGTAAATTTCTTGAATATTTCGGATGAAACATCCAAGTTGTCAATCCTACTTCAATGTATATTTTATGAATGCGTTTGCTAAATATTTGGAACACAACTATTGAACAAGTAGACTCAATATGACATCATATTCACAAGTGTGAGTTATGATCCGATGCATATTCTTATCGTCATGGAAAAGGATTTTGTTATTTTCATATCAATCGAGTGTGATTGAGTATGTAGATTCAAAACTATATCCTTTGTTATAATTTGATATAATCTTGAAACTAAACAAATAACAATCAAATTTCTTGTCCACACTCAAAAATATATCAATTAGATTTGATAAATATATCAACCATAATTTGAATAATGAATTGATATAATATCAAGATCTTTCTTGACTCTCACGAACACTCATTTAAAATAGATTGACATTTTGATAGTGTGTTCCATTAATCCTAAGATTATTTATGAGTGAGGTTAGTGAATGATTGAAAGTTGACTTATTACTTCATGATTATTATATGTTGTGTTTATGTAAAAGATTATTCATTGTTACGTATAATGAACACACTTAGATTTTGAAAATGCTTTTTCTTTTATATAACTACTAATGTTTTTAAAACAATCCAATTTTTTTTATTATTTAAACAACCTAAGGTAAAACAAGGTAATTTGTTAAAAATATTTAAGTGTGTTATTGAGAATAGATTAAGTTGTTTGAAATATTTAGGTGACTAAATTTAACTCATTTACAAGATGTTTGAGTAATATTAAGCCATCTATACCTATATGCAATGCAAGCATATTATAACAATCCTAACGCAAGAAATCTAGCATAAGATCTAGTTAAGTATAAACCGGAAAACTAGCTATAAACTAATAGAGCAAATATGCTTAGATATACAATTAGCTAAAATTCAAATAGCAACGATTATCTAATATACTCTATTAACAAAATAAAATCACAAAGAAGTTCACATAAAACGCTTGTCGTCGTTTTGTGTATTATATACACCAATGTTTACTTAGCTCGATTTTATTTGAAAATAAAATAGTTTCATCCCCATTCTATAATTTAATTAATATCAATATTTTGAAAACATAAATACTTAATTTTCCAAAAGTTTATCAACTAGGAATGCCCGACTTGAAGGAAAAGGTAAAACAAAAGTTTTACGTTAAAATGAAACACAAATTTTTGACCACCGTATAGTATTTTGACTTTCTTATTTATTTAACTTATTAATGGTTACTTGTAAGTGTTTTTAAATGAAAGTAGACTCAATTACCTTTAAAACGCCGGGTGGCACGACTTCTACGGAGTAACGGTTAATTTTATATGATTTTTCAAAGTTTCTGAAAATCTGCCGAACAGACAGGCGGACCCCTTAATTTTAAGGGGGGCGCCCAGTAGTTAAGGGGGCCGCCCATCTGGTACTCAAAATTTTATTTTTTATTTTTTTTGTAAAAAAAATTGTTTTCTGATTTGTGGAAAGGTGTGTAACTTTCTGATTTTTGATACCGAACAAATAACACTTATTTTAAGCATGATATTATTTCGAGCTAGTATAATTAGTGTATATAACATCAAAACTAATACAAGTTAATCAACAAAACACTTTTCATATTTAATCCTCCTTAATGGGTAATTTGATACATGGATCGTACTCAATTTTTAAAACCATTAGTTTTGAAAATTAGAGCGACGTGGCTCTGATACCAATTGTGGAAAACTAGAAGGGGGGGGGGTTGAATAGTTTTACATCTTTTTAATTTATTCAAAGTTCATTCGAAAAACCTTCAATTAGAGTTTAGTATGAAAACAACATATAATCAATATGATCAATTATATATGTATGCTTTTGGATTTATTTTCAAAACTTAGTTTTATGAATGGAGCTTTGGTTGATCTTTATGTGAATATGTTTTCCTTTTAAAATCTTAAAACGTTTTGTATCAAATTATCGATTAAGTTAAACTCAACATGAGAAGTGTGAATAATGCATCTAAGTCTATTAGACCATATCATATAATTATTCATCCTATAACAATATTAACTTCTATCTATCACACAATCAACATCAAAACAATATAAGCAACAATCAACACATATTTGCAAGCATAGATATAAAGCGATAAATGTAAGAATAAATGAAAAGAGTTAAGAGAAAGGAAATGCAAACCGGGCACGATGATTTATAGTGGTTCGGCTACAAGGACACCTTCCTTGCCCTACTCCACTCCCCGAGTCACCTACTCGAGAGTTTTCTTCACTACTCAACAAGCTCCCTTTTGGCGGAGAAAACCGTACACAACTTTTGCTTACACCAATTAACGACACTAAGCTAAATGTCGGGTTCTAATAGTAGCTAGAACCAATCTCACGACACGACTTCGATCACTACACAACTTCTACATGACTTCACGACTTCTTCACGACTTCACAACTTCACGACTTCTTCACGACTTCACAACTTCTTCTATACTCCACTACTTATTCACACACCTACATCTTCACAACTAAATGACTTCTCCACACTACTACTTCTTCCCACTACTTCTTACTCACTCATTGACTCACTACTAAGTAGGATCATGTTGATCTACTTGTTACATATACTTACATAATTTATTTCTACAACTTCACATCAATATAAACTAGACTCTAATACTTCTTGATTTGAGGATGAAGAAGTATTCTTCTTTTGCACTTTGAGAGATGAATGAATGAAAGAATGGATCACTTGAAACAAAGATTAATAATCTTATGATCAAAGGATTTTAGAAGGATGTTTAGAAAGATTTGGATCTGAAAATTTTTGTGCAAAAGGTGAGAAAAATACCAGGTTTGAGGTGGTATTTATAGGGGGAAAATTCTGACAAGTTCTGACAGGAGGAGCGTGCCGGCCCCCTTAATTCGTGGCCGGCCCCCTTAAAATTAAGGGGGCCGCCCCTTATAATAACGGGCAGTTTTCTTGTCTTTTTCTGGGGAAAGTTTATTTGGTGAAAAACTAACTGATTTTGGTTAAAAATTTGAATTCATATATTTAGTATGATTTAAATATTTTCCTTTATTACAAAAGTGTTTTTCAAAAATATATAATATGTTTATATTATTTTATAACATTTTCTTTTAATTAAAACATTTCTCTTTAATTACCAAAAGTCTTTTTCTAAAATATATAAAATGTTTATAACATTTTATAAAATTTGTAATGTCTAAATAAAAATCCCTTTGATCATAAAATGTATTAGACATTTGTTTATACATACCTTAAGTGATTGTTGAAGCATACCCGAGACGTTGAGATGTCGAGAGACGTTGACGTATGGATGCATAGATGATTTGTGATTACAAGTAACTTAAACACTTTACGTTATGTGTTGTAACTTACATCTTTGTCATCATCAAAACATGAAGAGGATGTTTAGATTAAATATCGTAATATAGATATCGTAATATTTATGCCAACACACTATTAGCTGGCGAAGTCCTATCATTCCTTGTATTGCAACTAGGCTTTGACCCGCTAGCTTTATTGTCAATGTTTACTCCTGTAGAATTAATGACGGGAAAATTAGATTGTTGCACTGCTGTTTGTTTTCTAGTAAGTGGTGTGTTATGTTTAGGTGATGTTAAAGGCACATTAAAGGTAACATGCTTGTTCTTAGTCTTAGAAGAAGATGCATTAAGCTTATCTCGCATGCTGAAAGCTTTAGGACGTGTACCAATGGCATATTCTAAGAGTTCTTGTGATCTATTGGTGAGGAAACATACATCTATGATGGCGTTATTAGCAGGTCTCACCATTATATTCTCTTCAATGGTCTCACAAAGCATGTCAAGGCAATCCTTAAGATGTCTAAGGTAATCACTATGGACTAACTCATTATTCCTAAGAGGAAGCGGAATGTTCACGGCATCACACGCATATTTTTTACATTTACAGACCTTGGAGAGAACATTATCACATGCAGTGACAGGCATTTTCCATTTCACTTGAATCTTTAGATTCTCAATTTCCTTTAACATGGAAGTTATTTTTTCATTGGTTTTGTCACGTGTGATCTTAATCGAATCATATAACTCTTTGTAATGTTGTTTGAACTTTGAGTTTTCAGCTTGAAAACAGTCATTTTCGTGTTTGAGATGGTTGATGATGTTTTGAATTTGAAAATTCTGAGAATCTATAGACGGAAGTTTCTGGGATTCAATCACATCACTTTTAGTGGACTTCAATTGGGCAATTTGAGCCCTCAATTTTCGAATCGTGGTAGTGTGAGCTTGAATTTTTTCGTCCCGTTTGGCTAATTCAAAATATGCATCAAATTCAGGAGCATCCGAGGATGTCTTGGCATTTGTAATTTTAATCCTTTCTTCTAAATGTTGATATTTTAATTGCAAATTAAGATTATCAACTTCTAGTTTCAAAAAATGCCTGACCATGTTATCATGATCATCGTTTTGAATTTTTTCTTGCAATTTTAAATTCTCCCCCTCAAGCTCAACAACACGATTCTAGAAAACATTTAAAGCACTAGACATTTCATGAAAATGACACGCAGTTAATGAAGAATCAGTAGCAGTATAAAACACATCTTGTGCAATGCATTTAGCAATCAAAGCATCATTCATGATAAGGGCATTCTTCCTAGCAATTTCACTATGTTGAAGGTCTATAGCAGTTTGTTTTCCCTCATGTTCCAAATTTTTAAACACATCTTTCATTTCTTTTACTTCAGATTCAAGGGACATTTGCATGCCCTCAAAATGTTCTTTGATAAGTTTAAAAAATGGAATGACTTCAGTTAAGTAACACTCTTTTGTTAATTCAAAACCCTTTTCACCCTCAGTAATTCCCGTTGGTGTAATTCTCTTTTTACATGTTTTATCAAAATCATTGAACATTTGACAAAGAACGTAGATGCTAATAAGAGTTTTACATTGTGTGGGAAGAGCTAACTGAACTAGGTGCATCGGTGTATTGGGAGGATACACCGTTGGGGTAGCAAACCTTTGAGGAGTCATGGCCTTAAGTTTTTCAGCTTTCATTTTCTCAACGTCTAAAGGCCAAAATATCTGTTCTGGTGTTAACTTAGTTTGGGGTACAAAAACGGTCAATCGATTCTGTTCATAATAATTATGAGGTTTGATGTTGACACGTTTTTTAATGCACTTGGGATCCTTCATTTTATTCTCTAATCTTTCTCTATTGACTGATTCTGTCTCATCAATCTCCTCAGTATTAGGCACATCAGGGGGGCATGATTAGGCATAAGCATCACATTAGCATCATATAAGGCAGGTTGAGTGGCACTAATGCTCCTAAGAAAATTAGTTTTGGGCACTCCTAAATCCTTATTGCTATGTTCATCTCGCAACTTAATGTGCTTATGCATCATTTGAGCAGTTTGAATGGTTTGACCTTGCGTGTACAACTTATTTTCAAGCTTGTTCTTTAACACTTTAAGATTGGAAAAATCATTTAAGAGTTTAGTTTCTTTACTTTGAAAATCAAGTTTTAGTGCGGTTACACTTTCCTGAATCTCCTGTTTTTGTTTAACAGTTTGATCAATTTGATTTTGTAAAGATTTTATCTCCATTCTTAAAGCTTCTTCCTTTAAGTTTCTTTCGGTTATGTATGTACACATTTGCCAATCCATTTTCTGCTCACGTTCGGTTAACTCAAATCTTGCACGTTGTTGATAAATATTCACCTGATCTTTAAGAATATTAATTCTAGTAGTCAAGGTATCATCAGGCACAACAGCAGTGTATTCATCCAATTCACACACATTATTATCAACAGAGGATTCATCACTTGGTACAACAGACTCGACGTTGTGTCTTACATATGGTTAATATGGGATAACATTGCTATTTCCCATATCAACAGTATTTGATTCCACAACGTTTATTTGTTTTACTTTGTCATGAATCCTTTGTTCATGCATCACATTATCATCATCACCAAAGGAAGATGCTCGACAAGGTACATTAGATTCTTTGTTGTGATCCACATGTTGTTGTATTGGGGTAACATTACTGCTTACCAATTCAGCATCATCAGGCGTGACAACATTAGTTTGATGTATTTCATTGAGAATCTTCGGTTTATCACACATTTCGTATGTTTCATACCACTTTAGTACCTTAGATATAATGGATGAGTTGGTGGAACCAGATTTTTGCGGTGATGTGACTGCAGACGATAGATTGGCCATTGTTAGGATGGTATTTTATTTATAAAAAGTGTCGGTCATTAAATCTTGTAATAGGTTGCTTTAGAATGTTATTTAGTTCATGTACTCATATTTTGATAAAGTCTAAGGGCTATTTATGCAACAATGTAAAACTTATGTAAAGCCCTAGACTTTCACTATAAATAGTGGTGTAAAACCTCATTTGGAGGTTGGTTGGTTCTCTAGTAATATCAAGGTTTATTATTAACACACACTTGAATTCCCTCCCACTCTCTCTCTACTCTCTTTCTCTCTCTAGGATTTACGCCATGATTCTTGAGTGAAATAGGTTGTTCTACGGTCCTACAAGTGGTATCATTCGCCTAGGGATAATATTAGGTTAGTTTAGATCGTTTTTAGGTGAAAAAGTACGAATTTTCGGCTGTTCTTACGTGTTTTATCGAGTTTGGTATGAGTTTTATCGAGTAAGGAAGCACTTTATCGAGTAAGGGTTCCTAGATTTAAGGGTTATCGAGTATCTCGCAGGTTTTATCGAGTTTGGGCAGATCTTACCGAGTATCGCAGGTCTTATCGAGTAAGGGTCGCAACAGTTTCTTTCGAGTAAGGCAAATCTCTATCGAGTTTAAGCTTTTCTGAGTTTACCGAGTAAGGAACTGTGTTTACAGACTAAGGCAGAAAGTACCGAGTAAGGCAGAAAGTATCAAGTAAGGAACTGAATTTCGAGTTTGTGAGCTGTTTTAGCGAGTAAGGCTTTAATTCTATCGAGTAACTTCATATTTNCATGTTGACTTACTTTTGTTTTTTTCTGTAAGACTTCCGTTATTTTGTCGTTTAATGTTTCTGATATGACATCATTTATTGTGACACTTTTACCCTCGTCGGGTTGGGGTGTTACACTTTCACTATAAATAGTGGTGTAAAACCTCATTTGGAGGTTGGTTGGTTCTCTAGTAATATCAAGGTTTATTATTCACACACACTTGAATTCCCTCCCACTCTCTCTCTACTCTCTTTCTCTCTCTAGGATTTACGCCATGATTCTTGAGTGAAATAGGTTGTTCTACGGTCCTACAAGTGGTATCATTCGCCTAGGGATAATATTAGGTTAGTTTAGATCGTTTTTAGGTGAAAAAGTACGAATTTTCGGCTGTTTTTACATGTTTTATCGAGTTTGGTATGAGTTTTATCGAGTAAGGAAGCACTTTATCTAGTAAGGGTTCCTAGATTTAAGGGTTATCGAGTATCTCGCAGGTTTTATCGAGTTTGGGCAGATCTTGCCGAGTATCGCAGGTCTTATCGAGTAAGGGTCGCAACAGTTTCTTTCGAGTAAGGCAAATCTCTATCGAGTTTCAGCTTTTTTGAGTTTACCGAGTAAGGAACTGTGTTTACCGACTAAGGCAGAAAGTACCGAGTAAGGCAGAAAGTATCGAGTAAGGAACTGAATTTCGAGTTTGTGAGCTGTTTTAGCGAGTAAGGATTTAATTCTATCGAGTAACTTCATATTTGGCGAGTTAGCCTTAATTCCTTATCGTTCATCGAGTAAGGACTTTCATAGGCCAATTCTAAACGAAAATCTGCTCGTTTTTCCTTAGATTTATCAAGTAAGCAACTTTACCGAAATACCAAACTTCAAATGGCTATAACTTTTGAATCGTAACTCCGTTTTCAGCGAAATACCTCTCAAAACGACCGTGAGACTAAGGAGATTGACACGTTGAATGATCTACAGATCATTCAACCCCACCTTCGAGGCCCAAATCCTCTCCGAACGAAAGTTGTCGGCATTTTTAAGTTTTACACCTAATTTTTCACCAAAACATCTAATTTATAACAACCTTTGTTATCTTTCAAAAGATCCTTTGAACAACTTTTCACTTTGAATTGAATCAATGGCAACTCAACAAGATATTCATGTTGCCAGTGCCGAAAATCGACCTCCCATGCTTGAAAAAGGTGGTTATCTTCCATGGACAAGCCGTATGCTTCGTTACTTCAAAACCAAGACTGATGGTAAGCTTATGATCAAATCCATTCAAGAGGGTCCATTTAAGCCAAGACAAGTTCAAGATCAAGGAAATCCAAATACAACACCTCCTACTCTACCATTCTATCATGAACAAACAGAAGCAGAGTACACAGATGAAGACAAGAAGCAAATCACCGCTGATGATATGGCTATGCATCTAATCCAACTCGGATTACCATGAGAGATCTTTGCTGCGGTCGGCAGCTGTGAAACTGCTTTTGATATGTGGGAACGAGTTAGAAGACTATGTCATGGAACAGAAATTGGGCAACAAGATATTGAGAACAAGCTTCTAACAGAATGGGAGAACTTTAAATCCTCTGAAGGTGAACAGATTGAATCCTACTACACAAGGTTTTGCACTTTGATGAATGAGTTAATCAGAAACAAGTTGACACCAAGAACAATCACAACAAACATCAAGTTCATCAACAACCTTCCAGTAGAATGGGGACGATATGTCACAATTGTCAATCATACCAAGGATTTACATCAGGTGAACTATGATCAACTCTATGATTTTCTGAAACAAAACCAAGCTAAGGCTAATGAAGTAAGGAAAGAACGATTAGCAAAGAATCATGATCCTCTCGCATTAATTGCTACTACACCAACACCTCTACCAGTGAACACACAACATCAACCATCATCATCATCTTCCACTCAGCAACAAATCATTCCACAACAACAACAATATCCATAATTCCAAGAACCTGAATTCATTGACAACGATGAATCTACTGCTGCATTGACACAAGCATTTGTTTTGCTATCAAAGGCATTCCAAGGACGCTATTCTACACCAACAAACAACAACCAAAGGATTTCATCAAACACTCGCAACAGGCAGATCGCTCAGCCAAGTTTCAATATGGGTAATGGAGGCCAAATGGTTGGAGTTATGGGGAATCAGCAAGGATATGCTACTGGACTTCACATAGGTAATCAGAATATGCAGAATCAGATGGGTCAGTATGTAGGGAATCAGATGGGTCAGTATGGAAGGAATCAGATGGGCCAGTTTGTTGGAAATCAGCGGGGTCAGAATGTTGGTAATCAGGCAGTGGGTAATCAGGTTGGAAATGTTGCAGCTCCGGTTGGTGGGAATTATGGTAATGTGAATGTGAATCAGGGAAATTTGGTTAAGTGTTTCAACTGTCAAGGTGTAGGTCATATGTCCCCTCATGAGGAACAACATTCTGAGACTCAAGCAATCACTTATGATACATACCTGGATACGCCAAGTTGTAGCAATATTACTTCGGCAACTCCCGATATGAATCATAATGATGGCTCTGTTTCATAGCATGCTGAGAATGATGAGGAAACACGTGCTTTATTTGAATCATTGTTGAATAATTGTAGTATTGAAATAGAAAATGTGAAAAAGGTCAATCGCGATGTTAAGGCCGCGAATGAGAAATTGACCGCTGAGCTTGAGAGGTATAAGGAAAACGAAAAAGCTTTTGAGTTTCATAACAAACGACTGTCAGAATTAGAAACTGGTTACCAAAATTCTGTTTCAAGGGAAAAAATTTTGCAAATCAAGATTGATACACTTGATGTTAATTCACACATGAAAATAAAATCCTTAAACACGGAAATTTCTGATTTGCAAAACCAACTTTCTAAACAAAAATCAACTTGTTCTGATCTTGAAAAAGAAAAGAAACAATTGAAAGCAGACTTTTCAAAACGAGAAAATGATCTTCTTGATGAAATTGTTGAGAAACAAGAAACAATCAAAAAGTTGGAAGATTTGCTTGTGAAAATGGGTCATTCCGCTCAAACCATTCATATGCTCATTAAAGATCCAAACCCGTTTTTACATACAATGAAGAAAATGGCTCTCGGTTGTGAAAACCCTTATACTCTCAAGAAAGCTCAGCAAGAACAGAATGTCTTGTACAATGGAAATATGATATATGATAAACATGATCCTCCCGTTGTTCGGGATTCTGAGGAAACGATAGTACTTGCTGAAGAGAGCATAACGAAAATGAAACAAAAGAATTCAGATTTGAAACCAATTGATTACAACAAATGGAACAAACTTAATGGAATCACTTTTGTCCCTCAAAAACAAACACCAAATATTTCCAAAAAATCAGTTGTTAAGAAAATGTTTTCAAAACCACAAGTTGTCTCTAAAACTCTTTCAAATATGGAACAAATGTCATCGAACAATCCTTTTAATACAAGTGAGGCTAGAGACATTCTTGATGACGTTAAAAAGAGAATTGAAACACTTCAACAGATTGTTTTGTCTAAAACTACAATCAGTATTAGCAACTGGCATTCTAGTTTTTTTAAAGAACTGAAAAAGTGTTTGAAACCGAAATTACTATTCCACTGCATAACATCAGTGCGAGGTTAATTCATTTTGAACAAGCTTTATTAAAAGAAACGGCCGATTTTGTCAAGGACCACAAATCCCTAGTAAAGGAAGCTAATGAATCTCGTGAAAACATAATTGTTTTGGAAAGGTTAAATGATTCTCTCTTCGAGGCAGTTCTGTCTACTGATATTATGTCTATTATCTTACAAACATATTCTGTTGAAGACGATGAAAGACTCTGAGCTGAGACCTCCGCAATTGTTTCAAAATATGAAAATGCTCTTATTAAACTTGAAAAAGAAAACGTGTCATATTTTAAACAACTTGATCAGAAAAACGAGGAATGCAAGTATGACTAACTGTTGTATGAGCGTGCCTTCAAGAACATGAAAGAGCAAAATGATCTTTTGAGGGCTCAGCTAGAAAGTCAAAAAGGAAAGGGTGTGGATACTAAGTTTGCAAAACCATCAACTTCGGAGAAACCAAATGATTCAAAAACGGTTGCAAAACCAAAAATGTCAATTTCCCGGTTTGCTCCAAAAGTCGATGAGAAAAAGGATTTGACAAAACCAGTCACTCCACAACCCTTATCCAAGAACAATGAAAAAGAAAAGATTGTTGAAAAAGGGAAAGCGGTTGTCGAAACACCAAAAGTTATAGCACCTGGTCTTTTTAGGATTAGTCCCACTATTGCGTCTGCCTCCACATCTAGGACAAATGACAAGTGCATAAAGGATAATTCTAAAGAAGCTAGGGATGCTAGAAATGACAACAATATAAATCCTAATGCGTGTGCCTTACCTTCTACAGGATTAGCAAGCACCTCTAGGAGTAGCAGACTAAAGCCTAGGAGCAATACAAGGAACAATAGAGTCTCGCCTGTCTCTAAGAGTAGTAGCATGAATAAAGTTGAAGAAGTAGAAGAACACCCTAGGAATTTATAGCTTTGTAATAAGAGACATCTTTCCTGTGAATGTAATGTCAAACGTACTGTTTCTAATGCATGTAATGACTTTGTTTGTTTAATGCACAAGGAATGTCTATCTAATGATGTTTGTGATGAAAATGTGTCTACAAATGTGAATGTTTTGCCTGCTCAGAAGAACGCTTCGATAGGAACTAGTGCAAAATCTAGATATTTTGGTTAACTAATTAAAAGAATTAGGAACACCACTAATAGTCGCATGCCTAGGAACTATCTTAATTATTGTGTTTGGATTCCAATGGGTAGAGAATTCATTCTTAAGGATGGCAAATTAGAAGTAGTTCAAGCTAAACAAGTAGCAACCGTCTATGAATGTGATTTAGATTATACCCCTAACCCCATGGAACCAAATTCAACACGGTTTCCAAATACAAATTCTTCTGTTCTTGGTAGGTTATCGAAATATGTCTTTGGATCGTCGACTCAGGTTGCTCCAAGCACATGACCGGGAATTTAAAGCTGCTGATCAATTTTATTTGGAAATTTATGGGTATTGTACGCTTTGGTAATGATCATGTAGCAGCTATTCAAGGTTATGGAGATCTTCAGTTTGGGAATTACTTAATCACTCGAGTTTACTACGTCGAAGGGTTGGGACACAATTTGTTTTCAGTTGGGCAGTTTTGTGATGCAGATTTAGAGGTCGCCTTTCGATGAAATAAGGTTTTTGTTAGAAATTTGGTTGGAGATGATCTCTTAACTGGAAATCGTGGCACTAACCTTTATGCTATCGACATCAATACAATGGCCTCTACATCACCAATTTGTCTAATGACAAGAGCATCTGACACAAAGTCTTGGTTATGGCATAGAAGATTATCCCATCTCAATTTCGACACCATCAACAAATTAGCCAAAGACAACATCGTCAACGGACTTCCTAAGTTCAAATACACCAAGGATCACTTATGTCCATCATGTGAACAAGGAAAAAGCAAACGAGCATCATATAAACCCAAAACCGTACCTAGTTCGGAAGCAAGGTTACATCTGTTGCACATGGACTTATGTGGCCCAATGAGAGTTGAAAGCATCAATGGAAAGAAGTATATTCTTGTTATTGTCGATGATTATTCAAGATATACTTGGGTAAAGTTTTTGAGATCAAAAGACGAAGCACCTGGCAACATCATCACCTTTCTGAAGCGCATTCAAGTTCTACTTCAAGCTCCAGTAAGGATTGTAAGAACAGACAACGGCACAGAATTCACCAATCAGGAGTTAAGAACGTATTTTGAAGATGTTGGAATCACACATCAAACATCAGTTGTTAGAACTCCACAGCAGAATGGGGTAGTTGAAAGAAGAAATAGAACTCTTGTGGAAGCTGCTCGCACGATGCTAATTTATTCTAGTGCACCACTATTCTTATGGGCTGATGCTGTAGCCACTGCTTGTTTCACTCAAAACCGATCCCTAATCCATCCAAGATTCAATAAAACACCATATGAGCTTGTGAACAATCGGAAACCGGATATCTCTTACCTTCACGTGTTTGGCGCTTTGTGCTATCCGACGAACGACAGAGAAGATCTAGGAAAGTTGAAAGCTAAGGGTGATATTGGAATCTTCATTGGATATTCAGAAAACTCGAGGGCATTCAGGGTGTATAATAGGAGAACAAAAAGGATAATGGAGACGATGAATGTGAAGTTTGACGAGATTTCACAAATGGCTTCTGAGAGACTCGCTCTAGAACCCGCGCTTAACCCAATGGCTTCTAATCAAACCAGATTAGGACCCGCACCAAACAGTCAGACTTCTGGACACATCAGTTCAGGACTCGTACCTAATGGAGCTCAGTCAACAACACCGGATAAACCTTCAGATCAAGAACTGGAAAACTTCTTCGAGTTAATGTTTGATGAATACTATGGTGGAACTTCGACAAATGCATCTCAACATCATTCCGCTGCACCCGCTCAAAATCATCATCCGCCACCACTACCACCAACCAAGATGCATCTACTACAATCGAAGCTGAAGCACCAACTCCCTCAACATCATCAACATCTACTCCAGCAACTCCAGTTATTGAAATTGTTCTGCCAAGAGTTGATGAGCAACACCAAAACACAACCTTTCAAGAAGAAACAACAAATAATTCAAACAATGCTGCGTTAGAAGAAGAAGAAGAAGTGTTTGAAAACCCATTTGCAACAGACTCTGCTGAATCTTCTTCAAGGTTACAAGAACTATCTAACACGCATCTGTTAAATCCAAGGTACCCTTCTACACTCCAATGGACTAAAGACCATCCAATTTAACAAGTTATTGGTGAACCTTCAAGGCCAGTTCAGACGAGGAGACAACTTGCCACCGATCTCGAATTGTGTATCTACATTTGCTCATTAAGTCTCAAAGAACCAAAGAACATTCGGGAAGCAATGGCAAAAAACCCTTGGATAGAAGCTATGCAGGAGGAATTTCTTCAATACCAGTTACATGATAGTTTGGAACTTGTTGAACGACCACTTGATAAACGTGTTCTTGATCTCAAGTGGTTGTGGAAGAACAAAATGGATGAGGAAATGACTGTAATTCGCAACAAAGCACGTATCGTGATATCCGCAAGAAGAAGGGATAGACTTCGAGGAATCATTCGCGCCTGTAGCTAGATTGGAAGCAGTCCGAATTTTCTTAGCCTATGCAGCTCACAAAAATATCACAGTCTATCAGATGGACATTAAGACAACTTTCTTGAATGGAACTCTGAAAGAAAAAGTGTATGTGAGTCAGCCAGAGGGATTCATCGACAAAGATCATCCAGACTACGTCTACAAGCTTAAGAAAGC
>LBNU01036101.1:5145-23305 GCA_014162995.1 Artemisia annua | reverse complement strand
ATTAAGAGTGGATCAATTCAAAAAGTGCCTACTCTACCCGCATGTGCAAATTTCTTAAAAATACATGAGCACATGTGCAGGGGGAGTCCTTCAAATGAAATCTAAACTCTCAAAGTGTTAACAAAATGTTTCTTTACCATAAACACTTTGAGAATATTTTCAAATGTTTGGTTCATTGGCAACCGTCCTATGATCCGCCAGAGCCGGAGGGATCTACCCAAGGACAATTCCAATAGATTAGAATTAGAAGTCCTTAGGTATGATTTGAAAAAAGGAGTAAAGAATGAAAGGAGAAAGAAGGGGTTGAAGAATTAAAAAGAAAAGTAATGAAAAGGGTGAAAAGAAATAGCCCTCCATATGTTCAACCTTAGGGCAGACACCGGGTTCAACTCATATGCTACTGGTTGTTACTAAAGTGACACCGGTATTGAAGACAAGACGTCATGGACCCAGTGACCCACTGCACTTAAACCTTCTAGCCACTCGGGTATCTCTCAAAAGATACTTGTTTCATTCTCACAGAGAACCTTGCATAATCTATCGACCTCTCACTCCGAGATGTGTTGATATTGAAAAGGAGGCCCTCTGCTCCGTGCCTCCGACGACTAAATGTGCACTTATTGAGTCTAGAGCCCCGAGATTCATCAAAAGATCTCATAGGAACACTTAACATTACTACAATGGTGGTTCTACATCAATGGACACCAGTTGTAGATTATCGAGTCCTACGCAGATCTTAGCAATCTGCCGAGAACGTTTATGAGAGAATTTACTTATGTATTTCTCAATGATTGAACGGAAACTCCTGCCAGGGTCAACATCAAACAGCCCTGACAGCAGGTCACTTCGGTAATTCTTTATGGGTTATGCTTAGTGTTTGCGGGGTTTCAAACGGTCTACAGTCGTGGGGTGATCTCCAGCTACTCAACTAATCGTTGGTGTACTTCGGTATGTCAGTGTAAGCCCTTTCGGGGGTATCCGATTAGGAACGGCCTTGGTAAGGATTAGAGAGAGTTTTCACACGATGCTATCAACGATATCTAATTCCGAACCTGTAAGTACCGGTTGTTTTATCACTAACAAATTTTATGCAGCTACAACCACCATCGTGACACAAAGTTTCCACATGCTCATACATACATCACAAAGTCAAAGGAAAGTTCTCACAAAGAACAAAGGATAGCAACAGTCAAAGAAAGATTCTACGCCAATAAGAAGGATCTGCAAAGTAAAGTGACAAAGATCAAAGTAGAAGAACGGGGACAATAAATGTATGTATGACAAAGACTAGAGACGTATGAGCATGTTGGAAAGGCGTTCAACCATCAATGAAAAAGAAGTGACGAAAGGCAGATACATCCACAACAACAACAAAGAATAAAGAAAAGTCATTTATTGAATATCACAAAGCATGGAGGAACAAAGAACGATGAACAATGAACTATGAATTATCTAATGATTCTTAAAGACGTCCAGAGCTATGAATGTTAAAGTTAAAAGACAAAAGATGATGACGTCGCGCAACCTCAATGACCAACACTTAGGGGGAGACTGTTAGGATCATATTTTAATTATAAAAAGTGTCGGTCATTAAATCTTGTAATAGGTTGATTTAGAATGTTATTTAGTTCATGTATTCATATTTTGATAAAGTCTAAGGCTATTTATGCAACAATGTAAAACTTATGTAAAGCCCTAGACTTCCACTATAAATAGTGGTGTAAAACCTCATTTGGAGGTTGGTTGGTTCTCTAGTAATATCAAGGTTTATTATTCACACACACTAGAGTTCCCTCCTACTCTCTCTCTACTCTCTTTCTCTCTCTAGGATTTACGCCATGATTTTTGAGTGAAATAGGTTGTTCTACGGTCCTACAACCATGAAGATGGTTTGTGCGGTGGGTTCATCATCAACGTCAGAATCGAAAGCATCACAATCTTCGGCTTGGAAGATGTTTGGATCGTTGAGAGCTAAGTCCTGAACTGGTTTATCATCCATATCAGCATCAAATGTGTTCCCTTCATCTCATGCAAGAAACAGCAGCTGCTCCTCATCTAATGGTACTCTATTCTCTTGTGCTTGCATTAGTAACATCTTATCCTTAAAGTAGTCAGAGTTCTGAGGACGTTTTGGTTGAGTGCAGTTCCTTGCAATGTGACCTAACCCACCACAGTTATAACATTTGGGTTGCCTTCCCTGTCCCTGATTAGCATTCCCCATTCTATTCTGAGCATAACCCTGGACTCCATTCCTTTGGTTGACATTTTGCCTTCCTTGAACGACAACACGTCCATCTTCCACCACAGCCATGTTCTGAGGATTAGATGAGGTTCTAAGTTGGTTGTTGGTTCAAGGTAGTGTTGCTTTGAATTGTTGAAAAAGCAATGACACTTGGTTGGTGAGATTGTCAATCATCATATCAGTGTGAGAATGCCCTGAATNCTTCCTTGAACGACAACACGTCCATCTTCCACCACAGCCATGTTCTGAGGATTAGATGAGGTTCTAAGTTGGTTGTTGGTTCAAGGTAGTGTTGCTTTGAATTGTTGAAAAAGCAATGACACTTGGTTGGTGAGATTGTCAATCATCATATCAGTGTGAGAATGCCCTGAATTAGGTTGAGTTGATTTGATGCTTATTGCTGATTGAGCATATGACTGGCCAATAGGTGAATGATTCTGAGTTGCTTGTGTAGATGGGTGACTGATCTGATCAAGGGGGTTATGGTTGAGTGCATGCACACTTGAGATGAGTGCAAGAGGGTCATTTGTTGTAGGATTGAGCTTCTCTCTCAACTGACGGTCATACATTGCATGCTTCTCATGTTGTTGCAAGTAAGCATAGAGCTATTCATAGTTGGTGTTTCTGAGTCCTTTGTTGAGCTTCACAGCTGTGACGAATCGATCCCATTCTGGTGACATGTTGTTAACAAACTTTGAGTTGAGTTGGATATTAGGCATTGTCATTCTAATCATTTTCGTGTCATTAACAAGCTTATGGAATTGGACATAGTAGTCTGTAATGTTTTCACCGGGGTTCATCTTGAAGTGCTCAAACTCATCATACAACTGAGACTCACGATCTTCTTTGGTAAGTTCCGAACCAACTAGCAGCATTTTGACATTATCCCAAACAGCTTTGGCTTCTGTGTTGAAGTTAATGAGCTTGTACACATCCTTGGGTAACCCTTGTATCACAATGTTGGAGGCTCGAATATCTGCATCATAGCGCTTCTTTTTATCTTCATTAAGATCATTGTAAGTGCGTGGCCTGTCAATTCCATGAGTGATGGCACCATCTTCTCTTGTGGAAATAACATCCTGTGTGGTACCCATTTGAAATGGTCCTTCATCAATGGATCTCAAAATGTTTTCACCATTTTCTTTGCCCCGACAGTAGAGTCGAATTCTTTGAGCCCATGATTCATAATCCGTCCTGTCGAGCATAGATGGTCGGGTATCGGATCCAACAGCTTGAATATCATCAGTTGAAGCCGTAGTAGTCATGATAAAGTCTTAAACGGGATTTTACAACTTTTGTGACTTAAACCGAGAAATTGATTCTTTCCCGGGATTTTACTAAAGTCAACCAAAGAAACCGAAGAACGTAGGTATGCGAAATGGACTAGAATGAAGAACTTTAAGTCACAATTTGTGCAAGTGTCAAGTCGCCCAGTCAAGTAAATTATATCCGATTGGTGGAAAGTCAAGCCGTAAAAGTTAACTTAACAACATCAAAGTCACACATCCAGATTAATCGAAACGAACTTACAAATCAAAGGAGAATCTCAAGTTGAGTTAATCGTAACCACCACCACAAATCAAGATTTAATCGCTGAAGAAGAAAGATAATCGCTGTCCATAGATAATCGCTAAACAAAACTAATCACTGAAAAAGTAATCGCTACAACCAACAAATCGCTAAAAGCTAATCGCTGATGAAGTAATCGCTAAATACAGCCAATCGCTAAAAAGCTAATCGCTGGATTTAGGTAAACGCTAATCATGACCTAATCGCTGGAGAGAGATAATCGCTAAAATGAGATAAACGCTAAACTCGGCAAATCGCTAAAAAGCTAATCGCTAGAGTTTAGGTAATCGCTATCCACTAGAAGACAGTGCGTACTAATCGCTACACAGAAAAGTCTAAACCAGTCGCTATCTAGCGATTTGTCCAGTTGTCCAAAAATAGCAAACCACACTAATCGCTGTACTTAATCGCTACCCAGATGACTTAATCGCTAACAAGAAAAATCACAGAAGACTTAATCGCTAAGAAGAAAACGACCAAGAATCCTTCACACCACCAAACTAACGAAATATATGACCTATCCAACTGAAGAACTATGTAACTATAACACCACTAATCACGAAAGTACATCCAAAACACTTCAAATAACATGAGCAAGATCAAACCAAGATGTTTACCTAAGAAACTATTCTAACCAACTAAAACCATAAAAACCAACCACAAATCCGTGACTCCAAGGCCCTAAGATGTAACCTAGGCTCTTGATACCAATTGTAGGATAACCATTAAGTTCCAACATGATTCTAAGGTTGTTTTGTGTCGTTGGTTTAGAGAGGTAAAGAGAGAAGTGGGAGCCTTTTTCTAGAGAGAGAAAGTGAAAGAACAATGTGTATATTAGCTTGAAGGTCCAACCCTCACCCTTGCAAGGTGAGGGGTATTTATAGTTACAAGATATAAAACGCCTCTACTAGGCTGTAGATCGAGCTGACAGTGGGTAAAGACACGACCCGACTCCACAAGTATTAACTAATACTAAACTACGTTCTTACAAATATGATAAATACTATGAGCTACATGATGCTAAACAATACTTGGGGTGACCGAATCATCTATAAGAAAAACGTATTCCTAACAGTCACATTGCTGAGCTGTCGGATGATTCTAACCATTCTAAAAGGAAGAGGAAAGTGTCTGAAACGTCTCTGGAGGTTGGCCAGTCATCTCGTTCGTTTAAGAGGTCCAAGGTAAGTGATAGTGCTGCTACTGTGCCAACTGTTTTGGATAAGTCTTTGTCCGACCTTCAAGATTTGTTAAATAGAAGTATGTTGAATTGCGAGCGTGGAGTTGACCCCCTACCTTCCATGCCTTTTGTTTCTTCTTCCTTGTCAGTGACGCCGGAGCGTGATGCCGATATGCAGGCGGGAGTTACTCCATTGGAGAGTTTTGTTATTTCTCTAAGTTCATCCTCCTCCTCCAATGATTGTGATACTGAAGTTGGTTCATTTCTTAGATCTCCGGCTCTGGCGTCTGCTGTTGGAACCACAGCCGTCCCGTCTGTCGACACCGTGCCTTCTTTGATCAAGAAGAAGAAGTTTCCTATGGAGACTTTTGGGCAGAATCGTACTGTTTTGAATATGGGTCCTAGCCGTGCGTCGGAGATTTATGTTCCGGACTGGAATGTGACTTCCGGATCTCTTTTGGACAATGCTTCTGAGTGTCGTGAATTGGTCGATCTTTGTACTCCTCATGGGGCTTTTGTGAATATTCGTGATATGTCCATCGATCAATTCTTGTCGGAGTTTAATGTAAATACTGCCCGTCAGATCGCGTTTTCTAGCGTGTTACGATGCCGGGCGGAGTGCCTTCTTTGTGAAGAACGCAGGTTGTTTGCTATTCAAGTTCAGAAGGATGCACTGTTGCGCGCCAAGGATGAGGAGATCGAGAGGTTGAAGTCGGAAGCGTTGTCCTCAACAGATACTGTTGCGGAGTGGAGAGTCTTCCCTCATTGCTAAAGACTATCGAGAGTGATCATGCGACTGAGTTGTTGTCTTTGAAAGAGGAGTATTCCAAGTTTGAAGCAGAACTCCGTGAGCAATCTTCTGCTTTTGAAATGGAGCGTGCCTCCGTAGATGCGAAGTTATCGGGACTTCAATCATCTCTTGTGAATAAAGATTTGGAGATGGTCTTAGTGCTTCTCTTGTTGATTCTCATCGTGTAAATGAAAGTCTTCGTCGTCAGGCATTTGACTATTTTCTTTTTCGATCCTCCCTTATTTTCCTGATATGTATTTCAATTCTTTTTTGCTTTTGCTCCTTCTCCTTCCTTTTTTTTAGGTACAAGCGTTGCAGGCCGAGGTAAAGGAGGAGTGTATTAAGGCGCAGGATGCTCAGTTGAGGAGTGTCACTGATGGGCTGGTTGCTCTAGAATCTCGTTTTACCGAGGCAGCTGTTAACGTTAACGAGGAGCTGCATCCTGGCTTCCTTACAGTTCTGGCTAGCCGTCGGTGGTGATTATCACATGGCTTAAAGTTGTTCTTAGCCAAATGTCTCCACTCTCCCGAGTACTTTGGGTCTTTGAAGACGTTGTTGTCTCGCTAATATCTGTACGGAGCGCAGGATGGTTTGGTTGCCGGCATTGAGCACGGTAAGTCGGGTACGGGGTTAACAGACGTTGATGCCTATAGGCCTTCCGCCAAGGCTGATTATGATTCTGCTTATGCTGCGTTCCGGAGCCTTGAGTTTCCTTTGTTAAATAACTTGGCGTCTCATAAGGACTCTTCTATTGGGAGTATCATGACCTTACTTCATCTCGATGATCAGCTTTCAAAAGATCTGATATGGCTGGGTTACAACCGCGTGTCAGACAGCTTACCATCCCTTTGCGCGGGGCAGTGAGTGGTGTGGCAGCTAGTGAGACTGCTTTATCTTCTGCCTTAGATGTTGTGCAAAAAAGGGCAGACAAGGTTAAGAGTCTTGTGTCTTCCGGACAACCTGTTGTTGGTAATGTCTTTACCTCTTTGGCAAAGTCTACCGCTGCCGAATTTTTGTCTGGTTTAGATATGCTACCTTGGGATGAACCAATTAGTCATGCTGCGGATTCGACCATTCCGGCTTTTGCTCCTCACCTACTGCCTTTGTCGGTGGATGATTATGATATATCCAGCAGCAGTGGTTTTCCTTCGACGGTGCAGAGTTCTGGAGAGAAGAATAAGCCGTCCATGCCGGAGCATGGTGGTTCGGAATAGAGTTGTCTTATGCTGTGACCGTATGTAGTCTTCTTGAGAAACTTTAATGTATTCGAACCTATTTCCCTTTTTCTCACTTAGCGAGTTGTTTTGATCTGTCTAGTGTTTGAACACTTTTGTATAGTATATTTTACCTTGTTCCAGTATTGTGTGTTTTACGTCCTTTCTTTTGTCATGGTTGCTTATGTTCTTGGCTTGTGTGGACGTTTTTATTTGCGCTAAAGTTACGTCTAACTTTTGTGCGTCTTTGTTGCACTTGATCGCTTGTGCTTTGCTAGTGTTAAAACACGTATGGATACGTAGTTTATTTTTAGTCTTTATTTGGATATTTGTGGGTTATCCTCCCGGTACTGGGCTTTCAATCCCTCTTACGTACCTACGGGTTGGTTATGAGGTTCCGCACCCTTTTTGTTATACAGGATAACGTTCTCAGGTCGTGCCCTTTGTGTGCGCGTCTTACTCACATGTATGTGCGTTTGTAAAATAAATGTTAAAAAATTTCTAAGTGTAAACTGGTGAAGGTAGCTAAGCTTCACAGTGTACTTTATTAAAATTGTTACTGAAAGACAAATAATGAATTATATTTTTACAAACACCTAAAGATGGGTTCCACCGGAGCGGCCCGTTGGTTATAGTTTTAACATGCATGTTCTATGCTTGCGGACACGGATATCCGTCTTTATTCCTTTGCCTTTGGCTAAAAAGTATGTGCAAATGAATTATTACAAATGCAAACATTAACTAGAATTTTTCGTCTTAATTTTTTTAACAATTGAGGTATATTACAAATTTTCCGACCTTTACATTTTTGCGAAATCTAAGTTCAATCTTTCATATATTTGCGGAGCCTGAGTTCTGTCTTTTGCGGAACCTGAGTTTCGGCTTGTATTGTATGCTTTATGCATATTTTTTAGGGGCTGTTTATGCCTCGTGACTTTACATTTGTCCATTCCTTGTTGGAGCTTTGTGTCAGAAACTCGTAGCTTAGACTTTTTTGTCGTTTTCTTCCATTGTTGGGAATCATTTGGTGCCGCATGTTTTCCTTGTGTGCATATTGTAGCTCCCTGCAGTCTTTAGTGCTTGACCTTCCTTCCGCGCTCTCGGTTTGAACGAGCTGAACAAGACGATTCTCATGTGGTTTATGCTTCAGAAGTGAGTCGGAAGTGTTCCGGTAGCTGGGAGCTGTCTGTTAGTTCGTCGTTGTAACTCTTGTTTGCGAGTTAATTTGGTAAGTGTTAGGAACACGTTTTATTAATATCAAGTCTCGGTCATTGAGTTTTGTAATAGGTTGCTTTAGAATATTGTTTAGTTATGTTTTATCCATGTTTACATAAGTTTAGTTAATGTTTACATGTTTGGTTAAAGTCTAAGGGGCAATATTGACAATAGTAGAAACTCATGTAAGCCCCTAGACCCTATAAATAGTGATGTAAACCCTCCAAGGAGGGTGTTGGTTCTCTTAGGAATATCAAAGTTCATTCCATTTCATCTTTCAAGAGTTCCTTCCACTTTCTCTCTCTACTCTCTTTCTCTCTCTAAAGATTTCGTGTTTTATGTTACAAAATGGTGACCTAACAAGTTGTATCAATCGCCAAGGGATAATATAGGTTGTTTTAGGTTAGATTTGGTAGAAACAACATCGATTAGGGGCTGTTTGGATTCATTTGAAGGTGTTCTTGTTCGTTATTTATCGAGTATAGTCACATTTTATCGAGTAAGTTGTGGTTTTATCGAGTAAGGAGTAGCGATTTTCTAGGACTATCGAGTAAGCTTTCCTTTTATCGAGTATCTTAGGCCACTATCGAGTAAGAATACTTTATCGAGTAACTGTATTTGCCGAGTAAGGCTTAGATCAATCCTTATCGTATATCAATTAAGGAATTTCTTTGGGTTCTTCTAAGTCGAAACTCTGCCCGTTTTTGTTTCAAGTTATCGAGTAAGGCCTTCTTTATTGAGTAAGGTTTAATTTTTTTCGGGGTTATCGAGTATCTAATATTTTTACCGAGTATCAGTTATTATCGAGTAAGGAACACAGTAACTTTACTTATCGAGTTTGGACCTCAGAAACTTTTCACCTTCAACTTTCACCAACTCATCTAATCTACAACAACAACCTTTCTTTATCCTTAAAGATCCATTTAACATAATCACTAATCATGTCTCAACCACCGTTCTACAATTACCTTCATCATCATCAGCAGCTACAACAAAATCGTCAACAACAACCGTATCAACAAATGACTCAGCAACCGCATCATCAACCGTACTACATGCACGAACAACATCAACTCTTAATGCATCAACAACAATTTCCACAGCAACCACCATATTTGCATCAACAAATGCAAACCAATCTTCCACAACCTAAGCAAACTCATTAGTTTGATCAAATGTGCGAAGCAATCTCAAGTCAACAATCTCGACATGAGGCAGGGTCTCTTGACATTCCACCAATGCTTACACCTGGAAACTATGTTCAATGGGCTAATCGTTTCTTACGATTCATTGAACTCAAGAAACCACATGGGAAGTATATGAAGAAGGTGATTCATGAAGGACCATTCCAATGGCCTATTACAACGACTCCAGGTGATCCTAATGCCAATCCTCCAAGATCTGACACTGTCACCCCACTTGCTGAATCTTCACTCACCGCAGAGCAACAACATCATAGAGAACCAAATGAACTTGCAATGATCTACATTATTCAAGCAATTCCTAATCCGATCTTCAGAAGTGTTGATGCTCAGAAAACTACTAAAGATATGTGGGAACATGTTCATCTCTTGATGGAAAGTACTGAGTTGAATCAAGAGGACATGCAATCAAAGCTTTATATGGAATATGAAGACTTCATGATTGAGTCAGGGGAATCACTTGAGTCTTACTATCATCGTGTCACCAACATCATCAATGATTTGGATCGTCATAACATCATACTCCCAAGGATTGCTATCAACACAAAGTTTCTAAGTTGTCTTGGTCATGAATGGAAGAAATATGTCACGTTTGTCAGGCAGGCTAAGAATCTTCATGATGCACCATATGGATTTTTATTTGATTATCTGAAGCACCATGAGAGTGAAGTGAACAAGGATAGAGCTCTTCGCACAACGTTGTCACCTCCTCAGAAACCTAACTCACTAGCACTGGTTGCTCAATCTCTTCTTGCTCCACAACCATCAAATCATGCTTATGTTCAGGAACAAAATTACTTCAATTACCCTCAACCAAATCCTTCTTTACCATTACTCACATATGATTCCCAACAAAGCAACATCAGTTCAAGTGACTCGTATGACAACAATGACTCCATGTTCTACTCCAATGCTAACAATGATGAATATGAAGAGGAATTTAACAACTTGAATCAAGGAATTGCACTCATCGCTAAAGCATTCAGCAAATTCTCCAACAAGTCGAACAACCGTCTTCGTTCTTCATCAAATACAAGGAATCAAGTTGTTGTTAATGATGATCGAGTTGAAGTTCAGAATCGTAACAGTGGTAGATCTGGTTTTCGTGGTAACATGGGTAATTCTGGAACTGGTCAACGGTTTAATGCAAATGGTAGCTTTCGGAATAATGTTGCTGCTCCTTAGAAAAGGGTTGAGATTGTTGAAACGGGTAATACAGATTCTGGTAACACTGTCATTCGTTGCTACAACTGCAATGGGATCGGTCACTTAGCAACTGCATGTCCTTCACCGAGAACTCAAGGCAGTAAGTATCACNAAGATGAAGAGGAATTTAACAACTTGAATCAAGGAATTGCACTCATCGCTAAAGCATTCAGCAAATTCTCCAACAAGTCGAACAACCGTCTTCGTTCTTCATCAAATACAAGGAATCAAGCTGTTGTTGATGATGATCGAGTTGAAGTTCAGAATCGTAACAGTGGTAGATCTGGTTTTCGTGGTAACATGGGTAATTCTGGAACTGGTCAACGGTTTAATGCAAATGGTAGCTTTCGGAATAATGTTGCTGCTCCTCAGAAAAGGGTTGAGATTGTTGAAACGGGTAATACAGATTCTGGTAACACTGTCATTCGTTGCTACAACTGCAATGGGATCGGTCACTTAGCAACTGCATGTCCTTCACCGAGAACTCAAGGCAGTAAGTATCACAATGAGGCATTACTTCTGGCTCTAAAGGATGAAGCACGTGGAAACGTCAATGCTAAAGACAACAACTTCATGGCAAATGCTCAATCTGATGATGACATGGAAGATCTGGAAGCGAATGCTGCAGTTATGCTTATGGCCAATATGCAGGAACTCCATCTGAGTGATTCAGGCCCAGTGTATGACACTGATGGTTTGTCTGAGGTACATGATTTAAACACTTGCTTAATACATGATATTGCCTCCCCTTCTGCATCTGCATCAGATGAGGAACAAGTTGCTCAAATCAATTCATTATTATCTAGTCAAGAGGATGACCAAATAAGCACGTTTGTTACATTTGACGATGATGATCAAATTGACCCTGCGGTTACATTTGATGATCACGTTCAAGTGAACCAAACTGTTGTATTTAATGATCCACTAGATGATGGTTATAATGATCAGTTTGAACAACATGAACCTTCATATGATCCAGATTCGGACCTCAGAACCATGCTTATGACCACCCAAATTCATGCCCAAAAATGCAATGCTATAAATACCAAACTGAAAGCCAAAATTGCTTCATTAACGAAAGACCTTGAGTGCTGTAAAATTCAACTAACAAATTTTGAAACACGAGATAATCGGGAAAAAAGTTTTGAAATTGCTTTCCAAAAATCTTATGTTCAAGAACAAGAGTTGCAACATCAAATACGTGAATTAACCGTTTCCAAAAACGCTTTAATATCACAAATGGAACAAGAAAGGTTTAATTATAAACAACAAATGAGTCAACTCAACGATGAACTTTCTAAAACTAAATCTGAGTTGTCCCTTTGTCAAGCTGAGTTTCGTGAATATAAACAAAAGTCAAGGAAACGGATTGATTCTTACGTAGAAGAAATTGTTGAATTGGAAAACACAATCAAAGAGTTTCAAAATGTTGTTTATAAAACTGGTGAATCCATCACCACAATTCAGAAGTTCAATTTGCAACAAAGACCTCCCGGATGTGGTTATGCTCTTGGTTACGATACACCTAGTTTTCTAAAAACAGCACTCAAGGAGATTCCAAAACTGTATAGTGCAGAACATTTATTTGATGAATCTGTTGTGCGTGTTGTTGTATATGATCGTAACGAAGAAGAGGAAATAGAGGATGAGAGTCGATCTAAAATGAGCAATGTTTTTTATAATACACCCTTTGATTACTCAACACTTCCTCATTTAAATGCATCTTTTGTTCCTCAAAAAGAGAAAACTGAACAACCTTGGTCTGTAATACAAGTAAATGAGTCCTCTTCTGATGTTGGTCCTGTAAAACCAGTTACACAAATAAATGGTCCTTTACCTGACTCCAGTCAACTTAAACCATTACCAAAAAGGTGTAGTGTCTTGCGGTACTTTGATACCTTTATGGAAGATATAACGTTTTTAGAACAAGTGATTGAAAGAAACTCATAAATAACTGTAGCAACTTTTCAAAATGTTTATGAAAAAGAAAAAAGAGAAGTCTTTCAAAAACAATTGTTGCCACATGTTAAACATTTGCGTATTTGTGCTACACACTGGGAAAAGGAGCTTCAGACAGAGGTAAAATCAATGATGGAAGTTTTCAACGCAACCGAACAAACTATTCCAAAAATAGGAAAACCAGAGGTTTGCAAAAAGAAGCTAATCGACTCTTAGAATATGTTCTTAATGCTGATATATTATCTGTGATTATGAATTCTTTGTATGAATCTGGTACTGCTATGCTTGTTGATGATCACACTGATGATATTAAATTGTTGAATGAACAACTAGAGACTTTAAAAAGAGAAAATGAGAAACTTGTGAAACACAATGATGATGTGCGACGTAAACTTTCAAAAGAAAATTCTCAACTTAAAAAGAAGATTGGATGGTGTCAAAATCAAAGTCTTTCTTTTGAATTGCAATTGCTGAGTCAAAATACTTCAAATTCCTTTAAGGATGGAGCTGTAGAGCTACAAAATCAAATTTCAAAATATCAAAAGGAATTAGAGGAATTAAAAGTCATAAACAATGAAATTTATTTTTGCAATCGTGAGTTGGAATCAAACATTCAAGAAAAGAAGCACATCATCATTGAATTAAAAGAGAAAATTATGTCACTTGAAAAAGGAAAGTTTGCTTGCAATAACGTGATAGCACCAGGCATGTACAACATCGACACAACACTAAGGAAACACACACTCAAATTTCTAATGAGAATGATTCAACTTCTACAGGAATAGTAACCACTCCTAGCATTAGCAGATCAAAGTGTAAGAGCACCAAAAGGAAGAATAGGATCTGGAAGCGTAGAAGTGGAAAACTTGAAGCCTCTGAAATAGAAGACAACCTTAGGAATTTGAATAAACTCATGTTGCACTAGATTTAGATTCTGATTTGGCAAATTGTAATCCTAATCTTTGTGTAACGAATGCTGAACCTTTGAATGCTTTGCATCTTAATGCTTCATGTGTGTTTTGTCGTANTGGAAAACTTGAAGCCTCTGAAATAGAAGACAACCTTAGGAATTTGAATAAACTCATGTTGCACTAGATTTAGATTCTGATTTGGCAAATTGTAATCCTAATCTTTGTGTAACGAATGCTGAACCTTTGAATGCTTTGCATCTTAATGCTTCATGTGTGTTTTGTCGTAAAAGTATGTTATCTGGTGATCATGCTAAATGTGTAGCAAATTCTCTTTTATCTCGTCATAAGAAACGAACATCTGGCAGAAAATCTAGGTCCACTATTGCCTCTAAATCTATGCTAGGTAGAAAGCCAAATGTAGTTTCTAGCAATGATGTAGTCGCCCCTGTAGTTGCGAACAATAATACTAAGAACATGTCACCACCTAGCGAATTCCTTAAGAAGAAAGCACAAACTAGTTGGAATTGGCAACGTTGGTTAGCAAGGACACAAAATTTTAAATGGATACCTAAAATCATAAATGTGTGTTTATCTAACCCAACGGAACCCACAACTTCTTTGGGTTCCACCCTTACACCTGTTCCATCTTTGTCTCCTTCGTGTGATGCAGGTGGTTCAACTTGTTCTCTGGATTGTTGATAGCGGATGTTGCCGACACATGACAGGCAATCTCAAACTGTTAAGAAACTTTGTCTCAAAGTTCATTGGAACTGTCAGATTCGGGAATGATCATTTCACTGCAATTATGGGATATGGAGATTATGTCAGTGGGAACATCGAAATTAGTCATGTGTATTATGTCGAAGGCCTTGGTCACAATCTGTTCTCAGTTGGTCAATTCTGTGATGGGGATTTGGAAGTAGCATTCAGAGAGAAAACTTGCTTCGTTCGCGACTTACAAGGAAATGATCTTATGTCCGGCACTCGTGGAAACAGTCTTTATACAATCTCCTTGTCAGACATGATCGCTTCTTCTCCTATATGTCTTCTTTCAAAGGCAACTTCGACAAAATCATGGTTATGGCACAAGCGTATGTCTCATCTCAACTTTAAAACCATGACAGATCTTGCTCGTCACAAACTAGTTGAAGGCCTTCCTCGTTTAAGATATTCAAAAGATCACTTATGTCCCGCTTGTGAACAAGGAAATAACAAACGTGTCCATTTCAGCTCTAAAACTGAACCAAGTTCTACGCATGTTCTTCATCTGCTTCATATGGATTTGTGTGGCCCAATGCGTTTCAAACAATTAACGGCAAAAGGTACATATTAGTAATTGTTGATGACTACTCCAAATGGACTTGGGTCTACTTCCTTCGAAGCAAAGATCAAGCTCCTTCCATGATCATCACCTTTCTCACCAAAATTCAGGTTCAACTTCGAAACACAGTCAGAACGGACAATGGAACTGAATTTTAGAATCAAACAATTCGTGAGTATTTTGAGAAAGTCGGTATTGAACATCAAACGTCTATTGCTAGAAGTCCAGAACAGAATGGAGTTGTCGAAAGACGCAACAGAACATTAGTGGAAGCTGCAAGAACGATGCTTATCAACGCTCAATTACCAGATTACTTATGGGCTGAAGCTGTTTCAACCGCATGTTATACTCAAAATCGCTGTATGATAACAAGACGCCACAACAAAACTCCTTATGAGATTGTTTACAAACGAAAACCAAATGTTCAACACTTTCATGTGTTCGGAGCTCTTTGCTATCCGCATAATGATTGTTATGATTTTGGTAAGCTAAAAGCTAAAGCTGACATAGGTATCTTCATTGGCTACTGTCAAAATTCAAAAGGCTTTCGGATCTATAATCGTCGCACAAGGGAAATTCAAGAGACAATTCATGCTAATTTCGATGACCTTTCAACAATGGCTTCTGAGTACAACAGCTTAGGACCCGCAACTAACCGTCTTAACTTTCCAGACTTCAACTGCACCATTGTCACCAACCCAAAGAATTGGAAACCCTGTTCGCACCACTGTTTAATGACACTTTTGAACAAAGTGCACCAGCTGTATCCAATAGTTCCGCTGCTCAACCTGATCATAATCAAATACCTGATACAACTGCTCCTACAACTACTACCATAGAAACTAGTGCACCTTGTAATGAGTTTGTCAACACGTTTGCTGAACAAACCGATTCCAATACAGACAATGCAGCTGAAGATCTGCACCAACAACAAGTACCCGCACCTGCAAATTTTGACCCAAATGCGCTTTTCAATCCGTTTGCTCCGAATCCAAACCTTGAATACATTGCAGAGTCGTCAAANNAAAGCTAAAGCTGACATAGGTATCTTCATTGGCTACTGTGAAAATTCAAAAGGCTTTCGGATCTATAATCGTCGCACAAGGGAAATTCAAGAGACAATTCATGTTAATTTCGATGACCTTTCAACAATGGCTTCTGAGTACAACAGCTTAGGACCCGCAACTAACCGTCTTAACTTTCCAGACTTCAACTGCACCATTGTCACCAACCCAAAGAATTGGAAACCCTGTTCGCACCACTGTTTGATGACACTTTTGAACAAAGTGCACCAGCTGTATCCAATAGTTCCACTGCTCAACCTGATCATAATCAAATACCTGATACAACTGCTCCTACAACTACTACCGTAGAAACCAGTGCACCTTGTAATGA
The DNA here is from genome assembly GCA_014162995.1 of Artemisia annua. Classification (NCBI taxonomy): domain Eukaryota; kingdom Viridiplantae; phylum Streptophyta; class Magnoliopsida; order Asterales; family Asteraceae; genus Artemisia; species Artemisia annua. The sequence continues at coordinate 7,101 of LBNU01036101.1, read as the reverse complement.
GTTTGTCAACCCATTTGCTGAACAAACCGATTCCAATACAAACAATGCAGCTGAAGATCTGCACCAACAACAAGTACCCGCACCTGCAAATTTTGACCCAAATGCGCTTTTCAATCCGTTTGCTCCGACTCCAAACCTTGAATACATTGCAGAGTCGTCAACACGCAATTTGGAATCAGTCAATATGCAGCAGTTTCATAACCCTCATCCTTCAACGCATCAGTGGACTAAAGATCATCCATTAATCAACATCATTGGACATCCCTCAGCTCCAGTTATGACAAGACACCGACTTCACTCCNNAAAATGGCTCCCATTGACTTTGCTCAGATTATTTGGGAAGACATGACCAATCAAGCCCGACTGTTCAAAACTTCATCAACAAGGAATATTCCTTTCTTCAGGTACACCAAGTCTCTCATTGGACACTTCATGCATAAGTATTCAGAGATTGATTCAAGAAGGGAAGATAAAGAACACACACCGGCTATGGATCTCATGTACACCTCAGCCAGAATCCACAAAACGAGTACCACAAAACAAGGCATGAGAATTCCTGACATTCTTTTATCAGATGCTGTTCATAACACCAATGCTTATGAAGTCTATGACAATGCTCAAAAGAATGACTCAGTCGGGTTAAGTTCCACAAAATCCAAAACAGTTGCTAAGAGTACTGAAAAGACTTTCAAGGCTCCAAAGTTTAGATCAAAGAAAGTTATTCGTCAACCGACAAGGAAACTCACCCTTCGTGATGAACCGATAGAGAAGGATACTGAAGAAACAACTGTGAAACGGGCAAAAGATACTCGAGGCAAAGGCAAACAACCTCAAGAGGAAGAAGCTGGAACTCCACCTTTGTCTGATTCTGAAGATGACGAACAAATGCAATTTTTTCTACAAGAAAGTAAACACACATAAGAAGAAAGGATAGCCAAGCTACGAAAGAAAGGTGAAGGGTCTGGCACCAGAATAGTCGAAAAAGAAGCTCAGTCATCTGAGGAGGCAGAAGAAGATATATCTGAGGAAATTGGTGCTTAAACTCTCTCAGATACTGATACTGAACTTGAAAAGGTGAATTCAGATGAATCAGGAAACTCAGATAAGAGTGAAGCATCCTCAAGCTCAGAAAAACAGCTTACTGACGAAGAAGAACAGACCAGTGACAAAGACAGAGAAGTTAGCGAAGCTGTTGCTGAAGAATCTGAAGGAGAAACTGAAAGTAGTGATGAAAGAATAAGAGTAACAAGTGATGAGGAAAATAATGATGATGAAGACTCTGACAATGAAGCAAGTGATAATGAAACTGGGAATGATGATGATGATCAGCCGAAAGAACAAGAAACGGATGACACTACCGTTGACATCACCGGAAGTCATGAGATTGTTCCATTTACTGCTCCACTTCAACAACCTCAAGCAACCTCATCTCAGGATCAACCTTCAATGACTCAACCACTTCCAACTCAAACAACCCAAGCTCCACAAGAAACTGCTCATCCCAGTCTGCTAAGATCGTTACAACAACAAATGAAGAATTTACAAGGGCAGATTTCAGATCAACAAAAAGACCTTGAACAATTCAAAGTCTACAACATTGATGCAGTCGTGGCAGACAGAGTGAAGAATAGATTACCAGGAGAAGTTCAAAAATATGTTCGTGAACAACTTCCAGCAACTGTGGAACAATACATCAAAGATAATCTGGAAAGGGTTGTAACACAAAATGTGGAAAACTAGAAGGGGGGTTGAATAGTTTTACGTCTTTTTAATTTATACAAATGCTTTGTTTCAATAAATTGATTCGAGTTTATTCAATTGTTTGTTCGAAAAGCCTTTGATTAGAGTTAAGGATATAAACAACTATATGATATATTATATGTGTGTCCTTTTAGGTTTGTTATGAAAACTTTGTTTTTGAAAACTTAGTTTAGTTTTAAAACCTCGTTTGCTTTT
>LBNU01036098.1:20553-41711 GCA_014162995.1 Artemisia annua | reverse complement strand
GGTTTCACCTGCCTTTTATATGCATCAAATTTGCACCATTTTACGTCATACATTGCATCCTCATACCACTTGCTAAGATTCTATGTTCACAGACCTTGACCATTCCAGACTTGATGTAGATACATTGCTATCTTAACAATCTCCACCTTTTGAAGATTGATTGAAACTCAATTCATATCTTTCACACTGTTATCCTTCTTGCTTATTCCAGTGGTTGGCTTGTTGACAGATTTCCGCTAAGTTCGCATGAGGATTTCGGCCATAATAAATCTTGTTTCAACAGGTTGATTGCTTTAGTCAGATATATTCTGTTCCACGTTTATCTTTCTAGTATGAATTTTTTTCTGCTATATCCACGGTCCTTCTTTCCACTTTCTCACGAACGATAGTGATATCTTGATACTCCTATACGTTGCTTTGTTCTTAGATGAAATGGCTGATTCTTGCTAGTATAAATAGAGGACGCTCTGATTGTCACAAAATAGATGTCAATTTTCTCGTTTTGTTGTTTTCCCTGATGCCTTCTTCCAATCAACATCTTCAACCATACTGCTTCTTTCTGGCTTGACAGCTGCAACATTTCTGCTGAGCTCTTGTTTGTTTGTACTGGGCCTTACAAACTGACTGCAGTTTGGTGAAACCCAGCTTACTGTTCCGCAGTAGTGTAAATGTCATAACCCCGGTGTGGTGAGTCTTTATATACTTTTCCGTCAAGATCACCTGCCGTAATCAGATTTATTCTACATATCCACTTTGACAGTATCTTAAAACCGATATCCCATTTTTTTATACATAATTGCAACATCCGAGGTTCCTTTAAGATATCTAAATAGATCCTTCTCCTTCACAGCTTCCAATGCTCTCTACCAGGTTTCGCCATGTCACCCGACTCACTACTCCCTCCACTTGCTGTGTCCATATGTCTTGGTCTTGGTACATAATCATGCGCGAACATTTTTAATTTTACTTCCACTGCTGATGCATACGGTACTCGAGACTTATTCTCTCCATCCTTCTCTTTCTTCACCTGCTAGACACTCATCTTGGAGGATATACTTGCATTAGTAGGAAACGGGTTGGAATTGGCTTACAATCTTGCATATTTGAATCTTTGCATATTTTCCTCCACATAACTTTTCTGTGTAAGGGCCAAATTTTCCTTGACTAATGCAGGTATCTCGGTGAATATTGCATCCTAAGAATCTTGTTTGCGGGTCCAGGTCTTTCAAATCTCGAATTCTCCTGATGAAAGAAAATGTTACATTTTTTAGGGGTCAGTGTGTGAGTCCTAATTCGATATATTATTGGATCGTGGTGTTTACACCCTAAATTTCGTTTCTATTTCTCAGTTTAGGTATCTCGTGGTTTCTTCATTTGCATCCCATTTTCAAAGCAACTAACACATAGTTCTTTGGATCTCATTCTCTTTCTATCTCTAGTATTGTGAGTAAACTTTGAGAGTTTGTGTGGTATCTCCTAATTTCTTGTAATTAGAGAGAAGGTGTAACCCCTAGTTTTCATCATAGTGAAACGTATCTTTCCTTGCCCGTGGTTTTTACCCTGTTGGGGGTTTTCCACGTTATATCCGTGTGTCATCTTTTATTATTATATTTCCTATTTTAGTTGCGGGTTTGCTTCAGTCCGGTGTCACTTTTCTCAACATAGACAACATGCATGTGAGGGTTAATACTGAATATGACTAATATCAATGTAAACACACGACAATGAAATAAACACAAAAATAGATACCTCATTCAGTCATTCTTAGAGGGCTAGGTATAGTCTCGTGCCAAAGGTGGTGCTGTGAGAAAAAAAGTAATGCCACCTCAGCACTTTTTGCCAATGGCACCAGTTTTGGCTATGGTACCAAAACCCCCCTCCCTGGCATAACACCACCTTTCTGGTGCCGTCGTGTTTTTTTTTCTTTCTATTCTTTTAAATAAAGCAATATATTTAATTAAATTTAATTTCATTAATAAAAAACACATTATATTAATCTTTGATCTTAATATACAGACGTCTGAATTTGTATTGTTTATTTTTTTCACGCTACATATACTTTGAGTTACCAATTAAATCATCTCCATTTATCATTAACATTGGAATCTACACAATATAATTTTGCAACCACCAAACAACTCATGCAAAAGTGAAATTAAGAGCATTACTTTTACACACCAAGTACAAAAACAAATGAAAGCCGCGAATAGTGGAGAAAAAAAAATGCTTTTAACACATCACACTTGTAAAACACAAGGTCTGTAGTCTAATAAATGCACCTGGCTTGGGTCATCTTCTTCCTCCAACCCACCTGCAAAACACAAAAATAAAAAATTAAAAAAACTAAAACACATCACACAAACGCAAACCCCCAGAAACACAAATACAACACACAAACACAAACCAAAAAGAAAGCACCCCCCAAAAAAAAAAAAAAAAAAAAAAAACCTTTGGCGTGGGCTGGTGGTGACGGCGCTACAACCCACCAGCCGACCTCCGGTGTGGTATCTCGCGCCATACACTCGCGTTGAAGCTCATGGCTTGAGCCAACAGCCACCGTACCCGGAGCTCTTAGAAGGGTCACTTTCCAGCAAGTGACAGTGACACATGGTGAGAACATCCAAAGCAGCATCCAATTCCCACCTATGAAAATATCTGATGTGCAAGAAAACATATAAAAATGGGAAAGAACATTCCTTAACATGCGCAATGATAACAAACACGTTATGACCACATTAAAGTGTTGTGGTACTAAATCTTCTTAAGTCTAATGGAACTAATATAATATTCTTTCTTTAGTCTAAACGGAACAACCTACTCAAACCGACTCCTACACATTCATCCGTCAGCGTTTTAGATGCGACACTGGTTACGATCTCTGCTAGTGAGACTGATTGTCAACCATCGTCGACATCAAAGAGCTGTAAAATAAACCAATGAAACCAAGAATCTCTGTTAGTCACACTCCTATAAGCTTTAAAAGGAAGTTGCAATATAGGTACTACCCTGGCAAGCATTACCCCAATGCGTCGTCTGTTACTTCTCCGCCAAATTTTATCACTTTTGTGCTTCTGAAATTTATTCGATAATTTCACTGTTGTGGAGAATGGGAAACAACATTAATATAGAAGTTCAATTGTTATATTTAATAAAAAATAATGTGCTTCTGAATGTCAGAAGATACAATGCCGGAACCACTGAACAAAGTGAAGCTATTGCCGCTATTTATACTTTCTCATAAGTTGAATGCTCCATGTAACTTATGAGACATCAATGTTGTAACTCCATGAACTCTTCCTATTCATCTTCAGTGTTATAATTAAATGGCGACGTCAATTCAAGAACTCTTCATCTTGCCTACACATTACTTTCAATGCGTGAGCCATTAATCATGACCACTTTACATTTATAAGGCTACTTAAGCTTTTAGTATATAAGATAATTATATATGCATGTTGTACAATTAACTTATACACCAACGTATATATTTAACACTTTCAATTAATGTAATTATTAAAACACTCCTCAATGCAAAAATATAATCAATAACCATAAGTTACAAATCAAGCTATTAGAATAAATTTTTATATACTCTCCTCAAACACACTAAAACATTCTTGAAATAAAAATTAATACAATCTAAATCTAATAATAATAATAATAATAATAATAATAATAATAATAATAAATTACATGTCTATGTTATTTCTCCAATAAACCATAAGTTACAAATCAAGCTATTGGACATGTCTATGTTATTTACTATCTACTTTTAACAAAATATAGTTTTTCATTGTTTGAAGTTATTTNTCCCAGGATGAGGCATTCCCAGTATCAGTGACGGAGCTAGGATTCTCATATTGGGTGGGCCAAAATAATTCTTCACAAAATTAGTTGCGTTTAGAAAACTTATTATTATATTGGTCGTTGTATTAACAATATTAACTTATTTGTAATTTGATAGATCATAGCATCGAAAAACGATGTCGGATGAGACTGTGCTAATTTTGTTAGCCTATTAAGTCTAATCATATGTATTAGTGGGATGGAAACAATTTACTGATATTATATGTAAAATAAGTAAACTCTTGAAGGATCAAATGGTTTGAATATTCAGTGGGTGGGCCAAATCCGTTCTAGTGTCAAACAAAATGCCAAAATAACATAAGAAGTATACATGTAGTAAAGGGCTTTGGGTTGGCCATGGCATACCCCACTCCAAGAGGTCTTAGCCCAGTATCTACTATACAGCACCATTTACAGTATATCAAGGAAATATGCTCGACATATTCTTTCATTGCATTTCTTCTGATCACTCATAATTACAACTTTTACGAACCAATTAATATCATTGACGAACAATGGTACGTAGTAGATAGTGCAATGCTATATCTACTACCTTTTAATAGCATTCATAAGCCTCTGATGAATTTCCGCAATATGTGACTGTACCGCATTGAAGCTTGTATGCTATGAAAAATCTATAGACAACATGCATGTGAGGGTTAATACTGAATATGACTAATATCAATGTAAACACACGACAATGAAATAAACACAAAAATAGATACCTCATTCTTAAAATATCTGATGTGCAAGAAAACATATAAAAATGGGAAAGAACATTCCTTAACATGCGCAATGATAACAAACACGTTATGACCACATTAAAGTGTTGTGGTACTAAATCTTCTTAAGTCTAATGGAACTAATATAATATTGTTTCTTTAGTCTAAACGGAACAACCTACTCAAACCGACTCCTATACATTCATCCGTCAGCGTTTTAGATGCGACACTGGTTACGATCTCTGCTAGTGAGACTGATTGTCAACCATCGTCGACATCAAAGAGCTGTAAAATAAAACCAATGAAACCAAGAATCTCTGTTAGTCACACTCCTATAAGCTTTAAAAGGAAGTTGCAATATAGGTACTACCCTGGCAAGCATTACCCCAATGCGTCGTCTGTTACTTCTCCGCCAAATTTTATCTCTTTTGTGCTTCTGAAATTTATTCGATAATTTCACTGTTGTGGAGAATGGGAAACAACATTAATATAGAAGTTCAATTGTTATATTTAATAAAAAATAATGTGCTTCTGAATGTCAGAAGATACAATGCCGGAACCACTGAACAAAGTGAAGCTATTGCCGCTATTTATACTTTCTCATAAGTTGAATGCTCCATGTAACTTATGAGACATCAATGTTGTAACTCCATGAACTCTTCCTATTCATCTTCAGTGTTATAATTAAATGGCGACGTCAATTCAAGAACTCTTCATCTTGCCTACACATTACTTTCAATGCGTGAGCCATTAATCATGACCACTTTACATTTATAAGGCTACTTAAGCTTTTAGTATATAAGATAATTATATATGCATGTTGTACAATTAACTTATACACCAACGTATATATTTAACACTTTCAATTAATGTAATTATTAAAACACTCCTCAATGCAAAAATATAATCAATAACCATAAGTTACAAATCAAGCTATTAGAATAAATTTTTATATACTCTCCTCAAACACACTAAAACATTCTTGAAATAAAAATTAATACAATCTAAATCTAATAATAATAATAATAATAATAATAATAATAATAATAATAAATTACATGTCTATGTTATTTCTCCAATAAACCATAAGTTACAAATCAAGCTATTGGACATGTCTATGTTATTTACTATCTACTTTTAACAAAATATAGTTTTTCATTGTTTGAAGTTATTTAAACTTAAAATTCTTGTCTTCTATAAAGTTATTGTCACAAAAAACGCATTATCAAAAAACATCCTTTGTCAAAAATTTTAATTACAAGCTACCCGCTATCGCAACAGGCAGGTACCGTCCTTGCTCTAAACAAATCAGAATAGATATGATGAAAATGAAAACAATACGAGGATGCTTTTGCTTATTTTCAAGTGATATATGATTCTGCTTTTGTCATCTATCAAGCAAAAAAGGTAACAGTATTTTTAGTACTCTATATAAAAAGTCTCCAACAACCTTTCATAACCCACAAACAAAAGGAAAATAAAACATGGGTTCAATTGAAACATCAGCACCATGGCTGCTTGAAAATGGCACCATCAAGAGGCTAACAAAGGACTCAAGAAATGGTCATGGACATAGCCGTACTGCTCACAACATGTCATCTTCTTCTCTACGTAAAAAGTCTGATATGACTCTTCTTTCCAAACTTCCTTTCTCATGTCTAAGGCATTTCCTTGCCAGCCTCCATGAGGTCATTTTGGGTACTAAATTATCGATACTTTTTCTTGCTGTCCCAATGGCCTTTGCTGCTCACTACTTCCGCTTCTCACAGGTAAGTTTAAACAACGACAAATACTTTTTCCGTCTCAAAGTAATTGTTCGCTAGATAAATACACAGTTTAACAGAATTATACTAATAACAAGGCTTATTAATTTTTACTAAAATGACAGTACACTTTGTTTAAATAGTACTGTAGACAATAATTTAAACAGTAGTAGAGTAAATTTTTTAAAACTTTTATTTTTGAAATTCCTACGTGTTTATAATAATTTTTAGTTATTTTTGCTATATATTGATTAATGTTTATTTTTTTTCTTTACACTAGCCTTGCATTTTTTGTATGAGTTTACTTGGATTGATCCCACTTGCAGAGCGGGTTAGCTTTCTAACGGAGTAAGAAAGTTTATCTCATTCTTTTCTGTTTCTTTTATTTTCTCCATAAATATTCATCTAGTAAACATTTGTGAATTGCAGGCAGATTTCATTCTACACTGGTGCAACAGGTAATAAACGAGACCGAAAAACACTATCTTTTATCTAATGAAGATTTATAATTTAGAAAAAAATTGTTTAATATGTTCTTATGAGTGCCTGATTAGTTCGAATTGAGATTACAAGCGTTAAGAAATTTGTTTCTGAAAACTGAGTTGTACGAAGAATTTCAACAGTTGATTTATTTTTGAATGAACTTAGAGGGCACGGTGCACTAGTTACTGTACGCCATAGGCACAAACATACTGCACCACACCTCATCGCCATTCGTCCCTTCGTAGTTTTTTTTTTTTTCTTTTCTTTTTTTTTTTTTTTATTATTAAATTTTTTTTTTGTAATATATGATGGGACTCACATGCACCAATAATAGTTATAAGTTTTATTGCCAGGGTGTTTTAGTTATTGAAGATTATTGATAAAATGATGAGATATAACGACAAAGATAACACACCAATAATGGTTATTAGATGCTTCGTGCATCTAACTCTCTTATTGTAAACGTTAGATTCATATTAAAGTTTTGTCAGTAGATAGTACAAATAATAGCTCTCTTCTCACATGTTAATTGGTTTTTTCCCAAAAAAATATATGCACCACTAAAAATCCACTCAAAGTAAATGAGTATATTATTACTGGTACATATTTCTTTTTCTATCTAAACACATAGGATACTCTTTTTTAAATAAACTTGAGTTTCTCATAGTTTTTTTTTTTTTTTTTTTTGAACTTGAGTTTCTCATAGTTGGTTAGTACTATATTTCAGCATAGTTGGTCGCCAATAGAAACATTATTACATTTCTTTGAAAGGTAATAATTATTTTAAGTAGTTTGTTAGTAACTTAAATGTTGTACTTATTTTGAAACCTGAAAATAATTTGGAGTAATATTAGCTTATAATGTGTGTTATAGATGAATACGAATTCAGTTCATGAACGAATGATAAGACATCGGGTATTGAGGTGAAAGAGCACAAAACATGATACCGACACATCATAATCTAGTACACACATTGAAGTGTCTCGTTACGTATCAAAGTCATAGACCATCATCTAATGTTCTTTGCCATGATGTTATCTTAATGTTAATATGTTTATCGTAAATTTGATTATAATGAATGCTATATTTCACAGTGGGGGGGCTATTAAACGCGACCTGTGGGAATGCGACCGAGCTTATTATTGCAGTATTTGCATTAATACAAAACAAAGTGGATGTTGTCAAATACTCACTCTTGGGTTCCATTCTCTCCAACTTGCTTCTGGTTCTTGGAAGTTCTCTTCTTTGTGGTGGCCTTACAAATATTTCAAGGGACCAAAAATTTGATAGGGTGAGTAACTCAGTGGCCCACTCACAGTATTTTGTACTAGTAATAACACTAATTGTTCATACATATACATGTTTATAAATGTGAACCATTTGACAAATTTTATATATTTAGTTGCAAGTTACAAACTGCATATTTTTCAGTAGGGTCTTGAGAAGTTACACGGGTACCATAGATAAATATGTAGCTATATGTGGATCACATAAATATGTATACCTACCTCAAGTGGACCACATAAAGGATAGGCTCAAACTTTATAACGTTAAAATCTACCTTACGGAATATGAAATTTAGAATGTCTGTATTCTGTAATATGACATTTAAAAACGACAGCTAATTTGATGCAGAAACATATTAGAAAGGTAAATTTTTTTAACTAAATGTGAGATGTTTATAAGAACACGTAAAACAAGCATGCTTCTAATCATATTCAAATATAGGACATATATAGAAAAATCTACATTTAACAGTGCATGTTATAAGCTAATGATTATATAAGGGGCCTGTCAAGGGTTATAACGTCATTATTATTTGATTAGTATAGATTTACAGTATTGGCTCTTGGCGTTGATTCTGAAAATAAGTACCGCTTAAGTGTATTTAACCTCTATGTAGGTTATTTGTAAACTTCACCTTCGGTGTGAATTCTGAAAATGACATACTTTAACCTGTATGTATGCGCTTGAAACAGAAACAATCAGATGTGAATATATCTCTATTGCTGCTCGCATTGTTGTGCAATATATTACCCTTGCTGTATAAACATGCTGATGCATATGATCAAGGTCCATCTGCTGATGTACTGCATACTGCGAAAGCAACACTAAACTTGTCGAGAGCTTGTTGCATTATCATGCTGCTTGCTTACTTTGCTTACCTTGCCTTCCAGTTATGGACACATAATCATATCTTCGAGCAACAAGAGGTATGTTTGTTTGTGTAAATAGTTAAGAAAAGGGTAATCAGAATTCAAAATGGGTTGGTAACGGGTCAGAATGGGTCACTTTTTTTCCATATTTTTTTCACTATAGCCAATACACTAACGGTACCACCTTGGGGGCAATGTGGGCAGTTGCCCCCACAAGCCTTCTTAACACAATGGTAGCTTTTTTCCGAGAAAATTACCAGTTTTTCAATTTGCCCCTAAGAAATTATAAATAAAAGCAAAGTAAAGTTTCGACAAAGAGATAGTTTTGGCCTAGTTTCTTTGTACGTTGTGTTGCTACACAAATGATTAGGTGTTCGAGCCCAGATTTTGTCTCTTCGATGCTCAATTTTTACTTTTTCATTATTTCTAATTGTTTCCTTTTCCTTAATTATCATTACCCTTCTTCTCATCCAATTATTCAATTAAAAAAGAACATTAAAAGCTTAAATGAAATCACAAAGAAAGTTATCTTTTAAGTTTTTTTCACCATAAAATGACATCACATCCGTTGTACTTAATTGTTTTTTGGCGTATAAAATGAACTCTATTAATTTTGTTTATTTAGTAAACTTGTATTGTTTGGAACTCCGATATATCGAAACCATTAAAAGCCTTCTAAAATTTTAAGTATATCATTGCTATATATTTTCTTTTGTTCAAATATTGACTTGGTAATGAAGGATACAAATTTGGATTTTTGGGCGCAAATGAAAGCCACATCGGAATTCGGTTTGGTTCATACTAAATTCGTTTCTTTTCAGTTTGTCCTTGAAAAAACCCGACTCGAAGACCCTGACCCGACATACACCTTTAAGTTTTGCCCCTACATCGATTCTTTTCTGGTACCGCCCCTGNCGAACTGCATATTTTTCAGTAGGGTCTTGAGAAGTTACACGGGTACCATAGATAAATATGTAGCTATATGTGGATCACATAAATATGTATACCTACCTCAAGTGGACCACATAAAGGATAGGCTCAAACTTTATAACGTTAAAATCTACCTTACGGAATATGAAATTTAGAATGTCTGTATTCTGTAATATGACATTTAAAAACGACAGCTAATTTGATGCAGAAACATATTAGAAAGGTAAATTTTTTTAACTAAATGTGAGATGTTTATAAGAACACGTAAAACAAGCATGCTTCTAATCATATTCAAATATAGGACATATATAGAAAAATCTACATTTAACAGTGCATGTTATAAGCTAATGATTATATAAGGGGCCTGTCAAGGGTTATAACGTCATTATTATTTGATTAGTATAGATTTACAGTATTGTCTCTTGGCGTTGATTCTGAAAATAAGTACCGCTTAAGTGTATTTAACCTCTATGTAGGTTACTTGTAAACTTCACCTTCGGTGTGAATTCTGAAAATGACATACTTTAACCTGTATGTATGTGCTTGAAACAGAAACAATCAGATGTGAATATATCTCTATTGCTGCTGGCATTGTTGTGCAATATATTACCCTTGCTGTATAAACATGCTGATGCATATGATCAAGGTCCATCTGCTGATGTACTGCATACTGCGAAAGCAACACTAAACTTGTCGAGAGCTTGTTGCATTATCATGCTGCTTGCTTACTTTGCTTACCTTGCCTTCCAGTTATGGACACATAATCATATCTTCGAGCAACAAGAGGTATGTTTGTTTGTGTGAATAGTTAAGAAAAGGGTAATCAGAATTCAAAATGGGTTGGTAACGGGTCAGAATGGGTCACTTTTTTTCCATATTTTTTTCACTATAGCCAATACACTAGATGCAATTTTAAACATTTTTCTAAGACAATAATTTTAGAGCTGAACTCAAATTACTGATTACAACATCTAAGTATTTAAGTAGCATAGGTTATTAATCATATTTTACACTGTTTACTACTCGGTAATTCTGAAGGACCAAAAAATTAACTGGCTGACAAAACCAGTTCGACCCGTTTTGACCCATAAACTCTTAAGCACGTTTTTAGTTAACCCATTCAGCCGTTTAAATATTTTAGTTTTCATGAACAAACCGAAATATTAACAACAAAAGAAAAACACAACTTTACTCGGTTTTGTACATATGGACCAAATCTCCCCTTCTGAGCGTCCACCAGTTGTACAATACAACTAAGTAACAAAATTACGTACAGGAAGGGGTCGAATATAACATGGAATCAAGCAACGATGAAAGTGCAGTTATAGGTCTTTGGGGTGCCATCTTTTGGCTAACTGGAATGACAGTGGTCGTTGCATTGCTATCCGAATATTTGGTCGACACTATTGATGTATGATGTTTATCTTAATTTTGTTGGTCCATTTCTCGTTCAATATATGCGTAATAATCTGAATTCAATCTATTAAACAGGAGGCATCAACTTCGTGGGGAATGCCATTGAGCTTCACTAGCATTGTCTTGCTACCGATAGTTGGAAATGCAGCTGAGCATGCTGGAGCTATCATCTTTGCTATTAAGAACAAATTGGTATGTATGTCCAAAAATAATATATAGACAAAAAGTTTCTACTGAACAACCTAAAATATCTGTCATAAAATAGTACTGTATAGCGTTTTGAAAATACAAAATAGCACAGTTAATTATGTAACACTCAATAGTTAAATGTGACTGAGTTCTTTCAAATCATAGGATTTATGGCTTTGTTTTGAAAAAAACTACTATGCATCTCAGACTTTCTTTTTTGCAGTGAAAACTAATTAAAATGCTAATTCCATGAATACAGGATATAACTTTGGGTGTGGCACTTGGTTCTGCAACTCAAATTGCTGTTTTTGTGGTGAGTTTTTATTATTCGTGTAATGTTAGATTAAGATACTGTTGAAAGGAAAATTAGGTCAAGCCTCTGCCTCCTAAGTTTTATTACGTTGTTTCTAAGTTCATTATTGTTGGTTATTTTAGTAATTCTGATTGTGATTCTTTAAAAAAAGTTTATGTTATCACTTTTAGTTTCATACAAATACACGTGTATGTAATCTAAGTCATTGCTAAGGCCTTAAGCTAGATCATAGAACCATAAGAGTTGAGCCAAAATGAGTTCAACAGACAAACATAAGCCGAACATGAGCGTTTTAGTATCTGTCAAAAATTTAATTGTAATCATAATATGCTTGTCATTAGGTCCCACTGAGTGTGATTGTTGCGTGGACTATTGGTGTCGACATGGATCTTGATTTCAGTCTTCTTGAAACTGGATCACTTTCAGTAGCAATATTAGTTACAGCCTTCACGTTGCAGGTACTTCTGTCTTTCTGTTTTAATTATTTGTTCGTAAACATAATTGAAATGTTGTACAAGAGAATAACTTATATCTCTGTTTCGATAATTCATAAGATATTCTACATTCTTTCGTGACCAAAAGTGCATGCGTTAAAACGTCATTTAAGTAACAGTTAATTACTTTTGCAGACTACCAACTTTTATAAACATCTTAAGACTAGACATAATCTTCATAACAATTTTTCAGGACGGGACCTCTCACTACCTAAAAGGGTTGGTTCTTTTGCTATGCTACATTGTTATCGGAGCATGTTTTTTCATAACGGATTTGCCAGATGGTAAAGGTTATACAGTTTCGTTTCTATCTATTTAAATTTCGAGTTTTTTTCCCCTAAAATCCTTGAACGTTTTGCTAGACTACAAGCATAATCACACTGGTGTGCGACTTGAATAATCAGCCCAACAGATGTCTGAAAGGCAAGTATCTTTTTGTTGATATCAAATGATGACATATGAGGAAGGAAACAAACATTTGTCATCAGTTGACTAATTTTGGATATTGTTATATGCAGGGTCCAAAATCTCATTGTTAGCAAGTACCGGTGCAGCTAGGTTCTTAATTGTTCCTTCAGTGATTCACTTCCATAGCCACTGAACTTGATTGTATCGACTATAGAACATCCATCTTATTCGAAATATCCCAAAATCCTTTAACCTTGAAAAATATACTGATTTTACGATAACAACTAGTAGTTGAGTGACCTTGGGGTAAGTGTTGTACTTATCAATTTTTGGGCAAAATGTGACATGTTTTGCTAGGAATTTTTGGGATATTTTTCTTTATGCATGGTGATTGATCGATATCGTACAAAGTGTCGAGTTCAGTGGTTAACAACGCTAATTTATTTTCATTTTTCTTTTATATTCCTTTGTAATTTCATCTTTAGATATATATCTAATTAAGACATACAATCAGGTGTATGCTTTAGTATAATGTATGATAAATAAAGGTGATGTTAGGTCGTTCTAATGTAAATCTGTTTAAACTGCATTTTCATTTAGTAGATCTTTTCTTTAAACCAAAATCTATTGGCATAACATCAACTCGTTGCAATTATGTTATGGATTATCAAGACAAGCAATGTTCAAATGTTAGTTTGTCTACAAACCTTATGTTAAATGTGACTTTGTATCAATGTGTTGGATATTGTTGTATTACCTCTGACGGTGTAATGGTAGTATGGTACTACTGTAAGCCGAACATAGAAACTGTAAAACACAAATGGAAACATGAATGAGACGTGAAACAAACAAATAAACATAAAGTAAATTAAGGTAAGAACACGAGAATTTGACATGGTTCCCTTAAAATTTTTCAGATTACAATGATAGGATCATTTTAGTTATGCTGCCGGATATGACCTCCTCGATTTCTCATCTGAGTCGAAACATTATTCCACGGAGGTTTGGTTTAGTGATTGGTCCGGGTCAAAGTTTGAAATAGAAAATGGATAGAGAATGAACCGCAATTTTCTTTGATACTTTAATTAGGGTTCGTATAGTTTGAGAAAAATTTCTTTTGTTTTCTATCTCCAATTTTGTAAAAATTTAAAAAGGAAATTTATCCTTATAAAATACTTGAAAATATAGAAAACACGTTTAGTTGATGTTTGTATTTTTTATTTTGAAGAAGGGGAAAGGGGTTGTGTGTTACAAAGGAAAACAACTAAAACTTGGTTTGTAATTTTCCTTGTTAAGTTAGGAAATAAGGGAATTTGTGTTTTGCAAAACATTTTGTTGAAAAAGGTTGATTTGAATGCGATTTCTGATTTTCTTGTTTTTCACAAAACATTTTGCAAAAAATAAGAGTTTTTCTCCCAACTAAACGCACCCCTTTCTTTTATCTTCCACTTTCTTTCAAGAGTTTAAATTTAAATACAAACAAAAATAACAACTCAAGGTGTAACCATCCCATTATTAAATTAGAGAGACGAAACACAAAATAAAACTATGAAGAAAATGCAACTAAATTAATGGGGTAAAGTGCAAAAATGGTCACTAAAGTATCACGGAATCACAAAATGGGACCGAGTCATAAAGGCGTGCAAAAAACCACTAACGTTACGTAAAAGTGCAAAAAACGCTACTGAGACGCACTGTTCACTAACTTTCGTTAGTTATCCTCGTTAAGTGCAGTGAAATGACTAATATACCCTCGTCTTCTTCCCTATTTGAATTTCTTTTTAACTTATATTTAACTTTAATATAAAATCAAGAACATCAAGAACAAAAACCCAGAAATTCAAATCAAAACCCAGATCCAACAATATATAACTAACATACTCTTTGTCATTTCCAAACCACACTTGAATCTTTTCATTCATTCACCACTTAGCAAACAGACTCCATTTTACTCAGGTGTGCCGATCTTGCTAAAGGTGAGGGCTTTCAATATCTTTTTAATACATCACCATACAACTAAGCACTTTGTGTACGGTTTTCCTATTATGCAAGTTACTGCGAACTTAATCTTAGAAGTTTGTTCATGCCCAAATTAAATGCAGATTAGCGGCTCTACTATGCTAAATCTATCTTTGCTGACATCAGACATGTGGTCTGTATTGATACGCATTTTTGTGTACCACGAGAAGGTTTGTACCAATATTGAGCTTAAGTTATGATTTTGCAAGAAGCTAACATTGGCATATGTTATCAGGTTGATTGAATGTACTTTGTAGCATTTGCTGCTGTTGCTGTCGGGCTCGTCGTTTATTCAGCGTATGCTTTTTTATTCCATTCACCTATGCTATACATCTTTTGTGTAATTGATTAAAACGGGTCGGGTAATAAAAAGATTCACAGGATTTATGTATTTTGAATGTAGTATGGTTGACTTTCGCCTAATTTGACTTGTTCTCATTTTAGCTAGTTTTTTAGAAAAATGTTCACAGTAACCCGTTAGAGTCCAAGTATAATCCAAATTAACCACTTAGGGCCTTGGCAGTGGGTACGCGAAGGAGCCAGACGGGATCCATCCCGTGCGGGAACACCGCTGCCAGCCCAGCGGTACCGCACGGGATCCTTCCCTTGCGGTAAACTTTCACCCACGGTATGAGTGGAAAATTTGAACGTTGCATGTGGCTTTTTGGACCGTTGGAGCTTGTAACGGTTACATTTTTTTTGAGTATATATGGACAACAATGAGCAAACAAAAAAAGTGNGATGTAAGTTACAACACATAACGTAAAGTGCTTAAGTTACTTGTGATCACAAATTATCTATGCATTCATACATCAACATCTTTCGACATCTCAACGTCTCGAGTATGCTTCAATAATCACTTAAGGTATGAATAAACAAATGTCTAATACATTTTATGATCAAAGAGATTTTAGACACCACAAATTTTATAAAATGTTATAAACATTTTATATATTTTAGTAAAACACTTTTGGTAATTAGAGGAAAATGTTTAAATCAAAATAAATATATGAATTCAAAATTTTTAACCAAAAACAGTTAAAATTTCACTAGATAAACTTTCCCCAGAAAAAGACAAATTTTCTGACCGTTTCGACAGGGTCGCCCCCTTAATTGTATGGGCGGCCCCTTAATTTTAAGGGGGCCGGCACGCTCCTATTGTCAGAAATGATTCCCTATAAATACCAGTTCATTTCTGCAATTTTTCTCAACATTTTGCACTAAAATTTTCAGTCCTAATCCTTTCTAAACATCCTTCTAAATCCTTTGATCATAAGATTATAAGCTTTTATTTCAAGTGATTCAATCCTTCACCACTCAAAGTGCAAGAGAAGAATACTTCTTCTCATCAAGTCAAAGAAGTATTAGAGTATAGTTAGTATTGATGTGAAGTTGCAGAAATAAGTTATGTAAGTACATGTAATAAGTAGATCAAGATGATCTTACTTAGTAGTGGGTCAATAGGTGAGTAAGAAGAGGTGGAAGAAGTTGTAATGTGAAGAAGTCATGTAGGTGTGAAGAAGTAGTAGCGTGAAGAAGTCATGTAGGCGTGAAGTAGTCGAGTAGTTGTGAAGAAGTAGTGTGTAGAAGTTGTGTAGTGATCGAAGTCGTGTCGTGAGTTTGGTCCTAGCTAGCATTAGGACTCGACATTTTGCTTGGTGTCGTTAAATGGTGTAAGCAAAGGTGTGTATGGTTTTCTCCGCCAAAAGGGAGCTTGTTGAGTAGTGTTGTGAACTCTCGAGTAGGTGACTTGGGGAGTGGAGTAGGTCAAGGAAGGTGTCCTTTTAGCCGAACCACTATAAATCATCGTGTCTGGTTTGCATATTCTTTCTCTTATCTCTTTACATTTATTCTTTCATTTATCGCTTTATATCTATGCTTGCAAATATGTGTTGGTTGTTGCTTATATTGTCATGATGAATGATTGTGCTATAGTTACAAGTTAATATTGTGATGGTGTGTATAATTATATGTATGATCTAATAGATTATTTTTCACACTTCTCATATTGAGTTTAACTTAATAGATGATTTAATACAAAACATTTTAGGATTTTAAAAAAGAATACTTTAATCAAAGATTTTGAAACAAACATTTTATAAAACGAAAAAGAGGAAAAAATATTCAACCCCCTTCTAGTTTTCCACAATTGGTATCAAGAGCCACGTCGTTTTAATTTTCAAAACAAATGGTTTTAAAAATTGAGTACGATCCATGTATCAAATTACCTATTAAGGAGGTGTTAGGAATACGTTTTTGTATAAGAAAGATTCGGTCACCCCTAATATGATTAAGCATTGATTAGCTCGTAGTAGTTACAATAGTTAGTTAAACATAGTTTAGAAGTAGATTAGTTCGCGGAAGAAGGACGGGTCTTTACCCACTGTATACCTGATCCGCAGCCCAAGTGGCACGCCCTAGTGGCAAAACTCTTGTACATATAAGCCCTCTCCATCCTTGGAGAGGGTAAGCCTTCTCTCATAATTCTATTTTCTTTTTTTTGGTTTTCTCTCAAGGCTTCATCTCTTTCTCTCTCTAACTTTCTCTCTCTACATTTCTTTCTTCTTTTTCTTACTTGCAACGAACCAAACCACAAGTATAAACGAGTTTGTGATGTTATCTAGTATCCTACAATTGGTATCAAGAGCCATGGTTACATCCTAGGGATTGTAGGACTTGTGGTGTATGGTTTGTTTTGGTTTCTACTAGTTTCTACTCATTTTAGAGCTTGTTCGTGGTGATTCTTGTGTTCTCTCTTGTACTTCTAGGATTAGAGGGGTTAGATTCATCTAGTTTATCAGTTGGTTGGACTAAATCTAACGTTTGAGTAGTGTACGAGTTGGTTTGGAACTTGGTTCTTGGCAGCGGTTTGTTCCTCGTTAAAACCTTCTTAGCAGCGGTTAACTTGGGGTTTCAGCGGTTAGTGATAGCGGTTAGTACAAGTAGTGGAGCGAACATTACGCTGTACTTTGTACTGTTTCAGCGGTTAACTGCCAGCGGTTTACTAATCAGCGGTTAAGTTATTAGCGGTTACTCTTCAGTGGTTACTTTACTAGCGGTTACTCTGTCAGCGGTTATTATTATCAGCGGTTTGCTATCACAGCGGTTACTTTGTTCGCGGTTACTTCCAACAGCGGTTAAGTGTCAGCGGTTAAGTCTTAGCGGTTAAGTTCCAGCGGTTAACTAGTGTAGCGGTTAAGTGTTAGTGGTTAAGTGTTAGAGGTTTATCTTTGTCACTACAGGTTACTATATCAATGAGTAATCTAAATATGACAAACACGTCAGAGAGTGCTATTCCTGAGATCCTCAAACTGTATGATATGGTCGATGAACACAAGAAACCCAACTCAACACAAATGACAAATGATTCTGATCTATGTGACAAGGATTCAGTAAGCTCAAACTCTCATGAGACAGAGATCAGTCAGCCACCAGTGTCATTTAACAACGCTAAGGACTGCTCCATAGTATGCTTTCTACAACTTCACTCACACCTTTCGGTGCTTATCAAGAGAACTGGACTCATAATTGGATACGAACGTGCATTTGCCACACTCTTTGGTCAAGATGTTCAGATCTTCACAGACACAATGACTCTTAACTTAGATCAATTGCAACAACAGCTTGAACAAGGAATTTCTTCCAAAACTGGATCCATGGCCGCTCTTAATGTACTCTACAAACAACTCCAAGTATTCCTTGATTCAAAATTCACTCTGGAATATGACCATTACAGTGAGATGACCAAAAATTGCTTTGCGGATCACACGGGAATTAAGGTTGACACGTTCAGACATACACTCATCCAACTCATGGGTGATGTTAAGGCATTCATTGGGGGAAAGAGCACAACACAGATGTTTAGATGACAACAAAGTGAAGGGATCTCTGGTACAATCATGTGAGGGAATTGATGATTCGGATGATGCATTGGATGATGGGTTAAGTGTCACGATGAATAAAGAATCAGCAAGTGTTAAGATTGACAATACCACTAGTTCAGTGACTCCTGTCACCTATGGCATGAATGCTGAATCTAGAACGGTCAATGACCAAAGGTCGAGTATGGAGGTACCCTTAATTGATCAACATAAAGTACTCTCTAATGAACGATAGCATACTGATCAAATCAAACTCACTTATGACTCAAATTCGCTGGAAAAGACTGATAGCAATACCATGTCTAATTCAACTAATATGAGTCATAAAGGAGGAGAGTGTGATCAGGATGCTGATAATGATAAAGTGGTAAGTTCTGTGTTGACAGCTGATGCTTTTAACGAACTCTCAAAAAGATTTTTGCAACTTGAAAACACTGCATTTCTCTTGAAATCACAATGCAACAAAAGGAAGAAAGTATTTAAAATAATCAACCGTGCAAAAATTCAGAACTTCCTGATTTCTGTGAATACTTTGTGATTAATGATTTGAAAGCTCAGCTTGAAACCAAGAACTTGACAATCAAACACTTGAAAAAACATATTACTGATTTGAGTGATATGCGTAATGATTTTAAAGCTAAACTTGTTAGCAGTGAGTTAGCAACTAGAAATTTTGAGTCTAGAATGGCTGAATTACTTGTGGACAATGAGTCTCTGAAATTAAAATGTAATAACCTGAATGAGTCTCTCATGGAAAAGAATACTAAGGCTGCAGTACAAACACGCTCTTGGACTAACAAATATGATAATTACTTAGCACAACTTCAGGAAGTAGACTTCACTGTCACACCTATTAATCATGAGCCTGGAAATTCAATAGTGAATAGTGGAAACACTAAGCTTACAAAACCATCAATCTTGGGGAAACCAGTCTTTCAAAGTAATAGAATTCTATCTGTTGTTAGACAACCTTGTGCATTTAGGTCTGAAAGAGCAAAATTGTCAAAAACCCGGTTTGCCTCCCAAGTTGATGTGGAACAAGTGTCAACTAAATCAGTTAATACTCATAATAATGCTTCGGCCCCCAGCTCCCCTAGGATCAGTTCTAAAACAGTGATGAAACCGAGCATAAAAAGTCTTAACTCTCATGACCTGTATAAGTACGGTGATCTAGAAAGGGTTAGAAAAAGGGCACAACTATATAAGGATGGAATCTTAGGATCACAACCTGTTTTGATGACACGTCACTTAACAACACTAAGGACTGCTCCATAGTATGCTTTCTACAACTTCACTCACACCTTTTGGTGCTTATCAAGAGAACTGGACTCATAATGGGATACGAACGTGCATTTGTCACACTCTTTGGTCAAGATGTTCAGATCTTCACAGACACAATGACTCTTAACTTAGATCAATTGCAACAACAGCTTGAACAAGGAATTTCTTCCAAAACTGGATCCATGGCCGCTCTTAATGTACTCTACAAACAACTCCAAGTATTCCTTGATTCAAAATTCACTCTGGAATATGACCATTATAGTGAGATGACCAAAAATTGCTTTGCGGATCACACGGGAATTAAGGTTGACACGTTCAGACATACACTCATCCAACTCATGGGTGATGTTAAGGCATTCATTGAGGAAAGAGCACAACACAGATGTTTAGATGACAACAAAGTGAAGGGATCTCTGGTACAATCATGTGAGGGAATTGATGATTCGGATGATGCATTGGATGATGGGTTAAGTGTCACGATGAATAAAGAATCAGCAAGTGTTAAGATTAACAATACCACCAGTTCAGTGACTCCTGTCACCCATGGCATGAATGCTGAATCTAGAACAGTCAATGACCAAAGGTCGAGTATGGAGGTACCCTTAATTGATCAACATAATGTACTCTCTAATGAACGATAGCATACTGATCAAATCAAACTCACTTATGACTCAAATTCGCTGGAAAATACTGATAGCAATACCATGTCTAATTCAACTAATATGAGTCATAAAGGAGGAGAGTGTGATCAAGATGCTGATAATGATAAAGTGGTAAGTTCTGTGTTGACAGCTGATGCTTTTAACGAACTCTCAAAAAGATTTTTGCAACTTGAAAAACACTGCATTTCTCTTGAAATCACAATGCAACAAAAGGAAGAAAGTATTCAAAATAATCAACTGTGCAAAAATTTAGAACTTCCTGATTTCTGTGAATACTTTGTGATTAATGATTTGAAAGCTCAGCTTGAAACCAAGAACTTGACAATCAAACACTTGAAAAAACATATTACTGATTTGAGTGATATGCGTAATGATTTTAAAGCTAAACTTGTCAGCAGTGAGTTAGCAACTAGAAATTTTGAGTCTAGAATGGCTGAATTACTTGTGGACAATGAGTCTCTGAAATTAAAATGTAATAACCTGAATGAGTCTCTCATGGAAAAGAATACTAAGGCTGCAGTACAAACACGCTCTTGGACTAACAAATATGATAATTACTTAGCACAACTTCAGGAAGTAGACTTCACTGTCACAC
>LBNU01036098.1:4603-20443 GCA_014162995.1 Artemisia annua | reverse complement strand
CATATTACTGATTTGAGTGATATGCGTAATGATTTTAAAGCTAAACTTGTCAGCAGTGAGTTAGCAACTAGAAATTTTGAGTCTAGAATGGCTGAATTACTTGTGGACAATGAGTCTCTGAAATTAAAATGTAATAACCTGAATGAGTCTCTCATGGAAAAGAATACTAAGGCTGCAGTACAAACACGCTCTTGGACTAACAAATATGATAATTACTTAGCACAACTTCAGGAAGTAGACTTCACTGTCACACCTATTAATTATGAGCCTGGAAATTCAACAGTGAATAGTGGAAACACTAAACTTACAAAACCATCAATCTTGGGGAAACCAGTCTTTCAAAGTAATAGAATTCTATCTGTTGTTAGACAACCTTGTGCATTTAGGTCTGAAAGAGCAAAATTGTCAAAAACCCGGTTTGCCTCCCAAGTTGATGTGGAACAAGTGTCAACTAAATCAGTTAATACTCATAATAATGCTTCGGCCCCCAGCTCCCCTAGGATCAGTTCTAAAACAGTGATGAAACCGAGCATAAAAAGTCTTAACTCTCATGACCTGTATAAGTACGGTGATCTAGAAAGGGCTAGAAAAAGGGCACAACTACATAAGGATGGAATCTTAGGATCACAACCTGTTTTGATGACTCCTACTTTAGGGAAAAACACTGCTAAATTTCAACTGGTTAAGCCTAGGATGTTTAGAAAGTCATCTTCTGTGCATAAGATGGTTAATAACTCTAAATCTTGCCTAAAGTGGATTCCTACCGGTAGAATTTTTAAGCTCATTAAATTTAAGTGGATACCAACCAGTAAGGAGTTTACTAATGGCAATCCCATGGTCAGCTGGAAAACCCCTAAGGGTTTGGATACTGTTATCACTGACCCATATACATGCAATCAAGTTTGTGACAATGCAGGTGGTCCTTACTCAAGTGGAAGATCTTCATACCATTTCCACACAAGAAGGCACAAAACATGGAGACCAAAGACACACAAATCTCCAATGATGGGAGATTTCATATCTCACCCTTGATGCATATCTTTCTATGACTTCTGAGTATCTCAACTCAGGACTCNTTTAAGTGGATACCAACCAGTAAGGAGTTTACTAATGGCAATCCCATGGTCAGCTGGAAAACCCCTAAGGGTTTGGATACTGTTATCACTGACCCATATACATGCAATCAAGTTTGTGACAATGCAGGTGGTCCTTACTCAAGTGGAAGATCTTCATACCATTTCCACACAAGAAGGCACAAAACATGGAGACCAAAGACACACAAATCTCCAATGATGGGAGATTTCATATCTCACCCTTGATGCATATCTTTCTATGACTTCTGAGTATCTCAACTCAGGACTCGGACTTTCTCTGATATCACAGAATTTACCTACTGTGTTCATTTTTCATATATATACTTGTGTTTCGTTGCCTTCAATCAACGTACTCTGATTTCTCTAATCAGGTCATTGATTGAGGGGGAGAGGATATTTTGGATCTTGCCTTGCCGGTTGCTCATGTTTGCTTATATCTGTATTGCTTGTCGTGTTTCTGCCTTGTGCTTGTGCTAAATGCTTGTGTTTTGTTTGACTAATTATTCTAGAGGACCTACTTTGCCATATTAAGAATCTTGGGCAGCGGTTTTTCTAAATAGAAGGACCAGGTTTGACAAGTTTTAAAACTACATGCCTATAACTAGGCAGCGGTTAGATCAAATCGGTTTACTTTCTCTCTCTCTAAAAACTTCAAAAACTTTCTTTCTCTCTCAAGAAACCGTTGTTCCTTTCTTTCATCTATCTCCTTCATTCTCGTTGAACTTGTATCCTTTTAGGTGCGTTTCTGGTATGTTTTACGTAGTATACTTTCTTGCATTATCTATTTCTAGTGCCTACGTGTCTTCCCCGTACGATTTTAGATGCTTAGTTAGCTGTGTTAGGGCGTAGAATTAGTTGTTGGTTGTTTGATGCTGAAGGACTGGATTGTATTGATTATCATGTTAGTGTGAATGAGTGTTGCTAGTTTATTATGTTCTTTTCATTTATAGGTGTTCCTCGTTGTGCACTCTGGGTTGTTTTATGTTTGATGTTCTTGATAGCAGTTACTTTTGTTCTTGGTAGCGGTTAGCGTATGTGTTAATCTTAACAGCGGTTAGATTAACGGCGGTTAGATTAGCAGCGGTTAGATTAGCAGCGGTTAGATTAGCAGTGGTTAGATTAGCAGCGGCTAGTTTAACAGCGGTTAGTTTATCAGCGGTTAGTCTAACAGCGGTTAGTCTAACAGCGGTTAGTTTAACAGCGGGTAGTTTAACAGCGGTTAGTTTAACAGCGGTTAGTTTAACTGCGGTTAGTTTAACGGCGGTTAGTTTAACTGTGGTTTGGTTGCCTAGCGGTTTGCATGCTTAGAGACTTGTTTGCATAGCGGTTAATTTCTCTAGCTGTGTTTTTCCCAGCGGTTTATGGGTGTCTTGGTGTGTGCATTTGCTTTATACTCTTCTAGTTGGGTGTTTGCCTTTGACTATGTGTCCATTTATGCATGTTCTAACCCTAACATCCCTCTTGGCTCTTCTTGTATGAATTTTGGTGTGTGCAGAACATAATGACTGACTCCCACACTCAAGTATCCTCAGCCACTCAATCTACTGTACCTTCTCGTACAGATGACGAGATCCTGCCTCACCAAGATTGGGTTCCGATTGGGAAAAGCAACTGCTATCTCAAACCTGTCAAGCCTAATGATAATCCCATCCTCAAAATTGCCATGGATATTCTGAAACAAACGACATTTTTCCCAGCATTCACCGCATCCTCAACCATTCCTTCTATCTATTTACAACAATTCTGGAACACCATTCGGTATGATGGTGCAACAGGGGCTTACAGCTGTCAGCTAGATGAACAGTGGGTAACCATCACCAAAGAGACTCTGGGGAGTGCACTCCAGATCTTGCCCACTGGAGATAACATCACATACACACCACCACCTAACCCTGATACGCTCATCAAATTCATTAATGAACTAGGTTACCCCTCAAAGGTTGTCACTCTATCCTCTATCTCCACATATGATTTTTATCAACCCTGGAGGGCCATCATCACACTCATCAACCTATGCCTTACGGGTAAAACTTCGGGTTATGAAAGACTCAGAGCTCCAGCACTACAGATTCTTTGGGGAATTGTGAAGCAGAAAAACATTGATTTTGTTGAAAGAATATGGGAAGAATTCACTCACTCCATTCACTCCTTCCTGGAAGACAAGGCAAAACTGGCTGCTAACAGAGACAGCAAAAAGAAATCTTCTAGACTTCTCATTCCCAGCATCAGATTTACCAAGCTCATCATTTCCTCCCTACAACGCACACTTCGCTTTCCTACCAGAGCTGGCTCACCACTCCATCAGTCTGAAGATGAATACTCAGTGGGCTTCCTAAAATACGCCAGGGGCACCTCCAGCATAATTTTCGGCATGGCTATTCCCGAGCAATTGCTCACAAAAAAAATCCTGGAAGCTCCTTACCACAACCAGTATGTGGAAATGATGCAAGCAAGTCAAATTGCATCTGTCAGCGAAGAAACAACTCATGCTCAGTCTGACAAACCTAAGTCTAAGAAGCATAAGAGCCAATCTGAGTCTTCAAAACAAGTCAGTAAGAGCAAAGATAAGGGCTCTAAGAAAACCAGAACAAAGGATACGCTTCTAAGAGATGTCATTCCTGAACCTGAAGACACTTTAAATATTGAAGAAATGATGACACAAAGAGAAGTGGAAGAAAGTCTGGCCAGTGCAGGGAAGCCACCAGGCCATTCAGTAGGGGGTGTAAGCTTCAAGGAACCTGAAGCTGTGAAACTGACACAAGTAACACATGTTGAGGGAAAAGGCAAGGATGTCATTGTCGAGGAACAGGCAGCACACACATTGTTAGAAATCTCTACACCAGAACACAAATCTGCAGCTTCCCAATACATTCTCAAGAGATGGTCTCCCGAACCATCTTCTGAAAAGACCGTCTCTAAATCACTAAGTATCGAACCTACAGGAGAATCAAGTGAAACAGACTCTGAAACTCATCAATCACCTAAACTGGAAAGCTCTACAGCCCATGCAGAAGAAGAGGCCAGTAATATACCTCATCAAGAGCTGGAAAAGGCAACTGAAACGCCTTTAGAGACGTTTCATTTAGATTTTATGCCTACCGTATATCCTGAGGTACAAGATACCCTCAAGATGAAATCGGATGACCAAAAGATGGTTGAGGAACCTGATACCTCTACGGGTACCCTTGCATCATTCATAAAATTTGAAACTTACGGTGATCAGTTCCTTGTTGACAAACCTTCTGAATCAGAGGCCGACAAATCAGGAGAAGAGCATGAAGAAGCAATATCCATGGTCGATGTGCCAGTTCTGCAAGACACATCAACCACTCCTGCCACTTCAATGCCACTAACAACACCTTCTGAAACAACCAAAGCTACAGGTTCCACACCTCCAATCACCACATAAGCTACAACAATTTCTACTTCTCCAGCTCCTAAGGTCACCTTGGAAGGTCTAGCAACCCAAATGGATGATTTACTCCAAACGGTAGCTGACGCGGTCGATGAGAACCTAACGATCAATGAGAAACTGTCAGCTCATGCTAAAGACATCAGAAGTATTCTACAGCTCAACCTACCTCAAACCCTCAAATATCTCGACAACAGACTAAGCAAACTGGAACAAATCAAGATTGATCGTCTCATCACTGATACCATCAAAGATGAGGTTCAGGAAGCTGTAAGCGATGCCATGGAAGCTCCTCTCAGATCAAGGTTCAACGATCTCTCTACATTCGACATGAAGCTAATCTTACAACAGCGTATGTTCGAAAACAGGCAATACCAGGGTCATGAGGCACACCGTAAGCTGTATGAGGCTCTTGAAGGTTCAATCCTTCAAGATAATAATGAACAACATCATCGTGACATGGAGAAGGAAAGGAAGAGAAAAAGAAAACAACAAGGTCATCACCAACATTCTCCTTCATACCCATCACCACCTCCACCTCCTGGGTCTTCTGGACCCTCAGGCCCTTCAGGACAGTCTAGAAGCTTTGGAACTATGTCAATGCCACCACCACCACACNTGACATGGAGAAGGAAAGGAAGAGAAAAAGAAAACAACAAGGTCATCACCAACATTCTCCTTCATACCCATCACCACCTCCACCTCCTGGGTCTTCTGGACCCTCAGGCCCTTCAGGACAGTCTAGAAGCTTTGGAACTATATCAATGCAACCACCACCACACTCTACATCAAGAATGCCACCTCCCAAAAGAGTTGACAAATCATCATCATCATTAAAACAAATTCCACTCACAACACCTGCAGCATGGACTACTATCGACACTGGAAGAGCCAGTATGACCTCACCAGCTCATACCAAACAAGTGTTTAATGAAGAATCGATTGTGTCTCATACTGCTGACGACTCAGACGATGATGAAGATGATGCTTCCACATCCCACATATCTCAAAAGGATGAATGGTGGGAATCAATCTCCAGATCTGATGATGCTCCTCACGTCAAACTCACCAAAGAAGAGCTGCAGGCGTGTATCAGGCCAAAGACCACTAAGCTACCAACAACTGAGCCAACATGGTCTTTATCACCATCAGATCAGCCAGTCTGCGACAATAACTGGGTCAATGCAATTGCCAGAAACTTTGTTCCTCCAGCCGATAACTCTTTGCTCTCACAAACTGGAGACATGGGGTCGTTTATTGCATGGTTCTGCAAGGAGCGAGGAATAAGCACGTTGTCTCAAAAAGATCTGGAAGGCCCAGCATACGACATCGTCAAAGTATTTCATCCTGATGTGACTCATCTCCAGTTTCAAATGGAAGAATGTCACAAGATGTTCAACGATCTGGTTAATGAAGAAGTTATTCAACACGGCTACAACAAACCACTTCCTTTGGGTGGGACTCCAGGCCACGTTACTATTCAGGCAGACTTCTTCTTCAACAAAGATTTCGAATATCTTTGGTTTGGGAATAAGCAACGTAAGTATGCTCTGTCCATCACCAAGATGAAAGCGGCTCGCTACAATGACGGTGGTTTGGAACAGATGGTACCTGATGCTATGTGGATTGATAAAGAGTGTGAGTATGATCTTCCAGCAGCTTTGGGCATATCACATTGGTGGTTCAAGAAGCAGGAATTCTATGTGGAACGGTTCAAAGCCAAAGGTGACAAGAAGTTTGTTCGTTCGCCTCTTCAGATCATCAGTGTTGTGAATGTCAAAATTCATTCCATCTATGGATACGACTACCTGAAGTCCATTGTTCTTAGACGTGCGGATCTGAGGGACTACGAGATCAGTGAAGGTGACTTCAAACATCTCCGGGCCAATGACTTCGAAGATCTGTATCTGCTGCACATCCAAGGAAAATTGCATCATCTACCACCAAATGAGAAGAAGACACTTGTGTTTGCTGTTCTTCACTGGATAAGGGGTCTAGTTATAAGGAAGCGTGTTGAAGATCTACAACTGGGCATCGAAAGCTACCAAACACAACTAAACCTCACAAAGCCGAAGTGGGAGATTGGTAGCTTGGAACCGGTAGCAGACTTCACTGTGATTAATTCTCCAAGTGCTGTGGTCTATAGAGATAAGTATAACGTTCCAATGGTTATGCGTAGTGATGAATTGCACAAGTTCAGTGACGGGACGTTGGAAATGGTCGATGAAGCACTAGACTTTCGTGTGAAAGAATATCAAGTCTACTCTAACAGGCCCGGAAGATACACCAGCCAATGGACTGATCATGACTTGAAGATGAACCTTGACTTCCTAAAGGCCATTCGTCACCGAATGAAGATGAGAAGAATCTACCGCAGTCTAGAGTGCTATGTGGGAGGCAGAGTTCGTGAGGGCGACTACATGCTTCTCCAAAGAACTGAATGATTCAACAAGCTGGACTTTTGCTATCACCTTACTCTATTTTATTTGGGTGATGTAATATGATAACTTTCAAACTTCTAATATTTTTTTGGAATATATGAATATTATAAGTTTTTATGTTTTTCACTGTGTGCGGATTATCCGAAAAGTTGTACGCTTCAGTGCAGCCTTTCTAGTAAAAGAAGAGAAGTCTTCTTTTCCCAAAATCTCTTTCTTCTAAAATTCTTCAAAAGAGATTTTGTGGTGTACAAGGTGGCCATCGGTCTTAAATTTTCTCGAATACGTTACCACTCATATTAATGGCTATTAAACGTTAAAAATTGAAAACGGGCCATTAATTGAGGGGGAGCGCATTTGCTCAAAATTTCTGCACCTTTAAAAGCTTTGTGCACCAGCCACAGTGAAATTCAAAAAGTGTCTCATAATCAGTAAACGTTTAAAACATATCACACTTCTCTCCAAAGCTTTTTCGAAAATCATTTAAATCAATTGGGATCACAAAATCTCAAAAGATTTGAAATTTTATGATCGGGGGAGAGAATGTGATTTAAATATGAAAACTGATTTAAAAGTGATGTTTTTGGAACTTAAAAGAATGTTTTTGGACTTACGAGAACGCTCCCTTATGTGCTAAAATGTTAAAGATTTTGGATTTTAATCAAAGCACATATTAAGGGGGAGCAAGTGATTAAATGTGATGTTTTTGGACTTATAAAGATGTTTTTGGACTCAAAAGATCGCTCCCGTATGTGCTAAAATTTTAAAGATTTTGGATTATAAACAAAGCACATATTGAGGGGGAGCAAGTGATTAAAAATGATGAATAAATGATCTCGAATGAAAGCTCACCCGTATGTGCCAAAGTTTTAAAAACTTTCAAAATTGATTCAATCAATGTGCACATATTGAGGGGGAGCAAGTGGCTAAGAGTCTTTCGCGTGTTTTTACAATAATAAGTAGAAACCGTGAATTGCTTATGACTCAGAATTTGACTCATGAATTGACGAAACATGAAAAGTCGTGAATCGAAAAGACTAGTCCTGGCCGGGTAATAATTTCAAGCTGGTCTAACCAGTGATGTAAACGTGTCTCGAAGAGGACTGGTCCAAGTAGAAAGTACCGTTTCGAGAAACTCTTCTTAGATATATACTTTGACGGGTCTAACTTCCTTTTTAAGGAATGTTAACAACTTCAAGTTAGTTATTAGGGCTAGTTATCACCTAAAAGCTGATAATGGATCCCTTTAACTAAGCAACGTAAACGTGTCCCTCGGGTATATGTCTATTAAGAGCCGATCAATTCAAATAAGTGCAACTCACCCCGACATGTGCAAATTTCTTTCTTCCTATAAGCACATGTTAAGGGGGAGCATTTGAAAAATGATAAAACTCTCAAGGTGTTAACAAAAATGTGTTTCTTTATCATAAACACCTTGAGAGAATTTTCAATGATTTTGGTTATATGGCGAATGTGGAAAAATACCAAAAGACCGACCACTTTAATTTAATGCATGGAGTTATAAGGATGGTTAGGTTAGGTATATGTTCCCATGATCCACCAGAACCGGAGGGATCTTCCCAGGGACAATCCAATAGATAGATTAGAAGTCCTTAGGAATGATTGAAAAAAGGAGAAAAGTGAGAAAGGGAAGAGTGCCGACTGAGACTGAGCTAGGACTGGAACAAACCCAACAAGGTTCTAGTAAATGAAGTCTCGGTAAGCACTGAAGGGGTTGAAGAATTAAAAAGAAATGAATTGAGAAAGGGTGAAAAGAAATAGCCCTCCAATTATTCAACCTTAGGGCAGAAACCGGGTTCAATTCATATGCTACTGATTGTTACCAAGGTAACATCGGTATTGAAGATAAAGACGTCATGGACCCAGTGACGCACTGCACTAAACCTCCCAGCCACTCAAGTTCTCTTAAAAGAGCTTGTTTCATTCTCACGGGGAACCGGTGTAAACTATCGACTAGTCTCTTAGAGCTAGTTGATATTGAAACAGGAGACCCCTCCCTAGTCTCCGAATAGGATAACCAATGTGCACTTATCGAGTCTAGAGCCAAGAGATGCATCAAAAGATCTCATAGGAACACTTGATACCTCTACACTGGTTGTTCAACATTAAGGACACCAGTTGTAATATTTTGAGTCCTACGTAGATCTTAGCAATCTGCCGAGAACACTTATGAGGGAATATACATAAGTATTTCCCAATGATTGAGTGGAAACTCCTGCCAGGGTCAACATCAAACAGCCCTGACAGCAGGTAACTTCGGTAATCTCTTGTGGGTTTCGCTTAGTGTGTTCGGTGGCGTTCCAAAAGGTCTACAGTCGTGGGGTGATCTCCAGCGACTCACCTAATCGTTGGTGTACATCAGTATGTCAGTGAAAGCCCTTTCGGAGGCATCCGATTAGGAACGACCTCGGTAAAGATTAGAGAAAGTCTTCACACTATGCTGTTGACGATCTCGAAGTCCGAACTTGTAAGTGCCGGTATGTTTATTACTAACCAAGTTTTATGCAGCTCAACATACCAAACTTACCATGTTCACCACCATCACTCTAGTTCCACATGCTCATACCAAGATCTAAAAGGAGACGTCAGAACTGTTCAACCGGGAAGATCTACTCAACAAAGATGTATGGGCATGTTGGAAAGGCGTAAATCACACTAAAGACAAAGAAGTTGACGATTGATGCCGATTGCTGAAAAGATGCAGATTCATCATCTCATGCTTACACTTCAACAACGTAACTTAAGATATCATGATAAAAGAATGGGATTTGACTATGCTTCCACAACTCTGATGCAGAAGATCATGATCCAGAAAAGTGTAAGCATGACATCACAAAGATAATCACAACATCACAAAGAGACACATACACTCAAAGATGACTTGAAGCTAATTATATGGATGAAGAGCGAAGAGCAAAGTCAAAAGATCATCATATACATCAAGGAAGTCATCTTGAGTAGTTTATCCATGAAGAATCAACCACTACGAGCTACAAAAGAATCTACAAAGATCTCAATGCAAGAAGTCAAGAATATCTCCAAGTAGTGAATATTTCCAGGGGTGACCTCCCTTAGGGGGAGATTGTTAGGAATACGTTTTTGTATAAGAAAGATTCTGTCACCCTTGATATGATTAAGCATTGATTAGCTCGTAGTAGTTACAATAGTTAGTTAAACATAGTTTAGAAGTAGATTAGTTCGCGGAAGAAGGACGGGTCTTTACCCACTGTATACCTGATCCGCAGCCCAAGTGGCACGCCCTAGTGGCAAAACTCTTGTACATATAAGCCCTCTCCATCCTTGGAGAGGGTAAGCCTTCTCTCATAATTCTATTTTCTTTTTTTGGGTTTTCTCTCAAGGCTTCATCTCTTTCTCTCTCTAACTTTCTCTCTCTACATTTCTTTCTTCTTTTTCTTACTTGCATCGAACCATACCACAAGTATAAACCAGTTTGTGATGTTATCTAGTATCCTACAGGAGGATTAAATATGAGAAGTGTTTTGTTGATTAACTTGTATTAGTTTTGATGTTATATACATTAATTATGCTAGCTTGAAATAAAATTATGCTTAAAATAAGTGTTATATGTTCGGTATTAAACTCAGAAAGTTTCACACATTTCCGCAAAGTTAAAAAATAATTTTTTAACAAAAAATGCATTTTTGAGTATCAGATGAGCGGCCCCTTTAATTGTCTGGGCGGCCCCCTTAAATACTGGGCGGCCCCCTTAAATATTTAAGGGGTCCGCCTGTCTGTTCGTCAGTTTTTCAGAAACTATGAAAAATTATATAAAATTAACCGTAACTCCGTAGAAGTCGTGCCACCTAGCGTTTTAAAGGTAATTGAGTCTACTTTAATTTAAAAATACTTAAAAATAATCATGTCAAAGTTAAATTTGACAGAAAGGCAAAATACTACACGGTGGTCAAAAATTTGTGTATCGTTTTAACATAAAACTTGTATTTTACCTTTTCCTTCAATTCGGACATTCCTAGCAGTTATATCTTTGAAAATTTAAGTATTTATGCTTTCAAAATATTGATTTTAATTAAATTATAGAATGAGGAGGAAACTATTTTACTTTCAAATAAAATCGAGCTAAATAAACATTGGTGTATATAATACACAACACGACGACAAGTGTTTTATGTGTTATGTAAACTTCTTTGTGATTTTATTTTCTTAATTGAATATATTAGATAATTCTTGCTATTTGAAGTTTAGCTAATTGTATATCTAAGCATATGTGCCCTATTAGTTTATAGCTAGCTTTCCGTTTATACTTAACTAGATCTTATGCTAGATTTCTTGCGTTAGGATTGTTATAATATGCTTGCATTGCGTATAGGTATAGATGGTTTAATGTTACTCAAACATCTTGGAAATGAGTTAAATTTAGTCACCTAAATATTTCAAACAATTTAATCTATTCTCAACAACACACTTAAACATTTTCAACAAATTACCTTGTTTTACCTTAGGTTGTTTAAATAAGAGAAATTGAATCATTTTAAACATTAGTAGTTATATAAAAGAAAAAGTATTTTCAAAATCTAAGTGTGTTCATTATATGTAACAACGAATAGTTTTCACATAAACAAGACATATAACAATCATGTAGTAATAAGTCAACTTTCAATCACTCACTAACCTCACTCGTAAATAATATTAGGATTAATGGAACACACTATCAATATGTTTATTTATTTTGAATGAGTGTTCGTGAGGGTCAAGAAAGATCTTGATATTATATCAATTCATTATTCAAATTATGGTTGATATATTTATCAAATCTAATTGATATGTTTTTGAGTGTGGACAAGAAATTGGATTGTTATTTGTTTAGAATAACCTGTTCAACACATTTATAAAATATACATTGAAAGATTGACGACTTGGATGTTTCGTCCGAAATATTCAAGCAATTTACATTGCAATGCAATGGATAAATGTGTGATATCCAAAAAACCAAACATGAGCAAACTAACAACATATGTAAACTTTGTTTACACTACTTAAAATCATCACTCCAAGCTAAAATACATATTTAAGAATAATACACACTATACATTCTATGTATTTCATTTTCTTTGTAACATGAATGGTTGTGTTACAAGATAATGCACTAAACATTCCTTTTTGAAATAATATGAGTTATTACAATTGAAAATAACTTGTCAAAATGCTTAAACAAGTAAAATTCATTTTTTTTAAATATTAGTTAAAGTATGATATATAACATTGGCAAAAATCATTGAAAATAATATTTGTTTAAGAATATATAAATGTCTAGTTTTGATATCACTTGAGAATTACAAACTCATTTAAGATAATTAATCTTAATGAAATTCATTTCACAAGATATGCTAAGGAGCATTCTTAAATCAAGCACATTTATTAAATCAAGTAATGTGCCATCAAAACCAAACAACTGCTAAATCATTAACAAAAGATTAAAACGTTTTCGTTACTCTTATCAAAACATTCAACACATCTCTATTGAGATTGTGAGTAAAACATATCATCTAGATTTATCTTCATAAGAGCATGATGTTTGAGTCACATTAAGCCAAGTATTAGTGAATCAAGCAAACTTCATATTTGGTACTCTTCGATACGTAAATTTAGGAACTCAATTACTTCTAAAAGGAGAATGACTACTAGAGAATCTATTAACTAGAAAATCAATTTAACTGGTATGTGCTATTTTACACATACTTTTGACCTTAGTTTAAGTGTGTATAAGACCAAAAACTAACGTGAAACGCCAAAGAGATAGTGTTTTTGTGTTTGTGACCGTGCAGGAAAGGATATTGCATAAATGGCATGAAAACCAACCAAAAAGCCCTAAAAAATCCAATCGGTCACTTTTCAATGAATCGTGTTCTTGCTCTATGACCCTTAATCGTTATTGAAAGATAATGAAAGTCAAGCACACCGTCATAAGCTAAAGTAGTATAATATAAGTAGCATAAGAATAAAATGGAAACCCGAGGCGTTTTAGGGAATAAATGATTTCGAATTCCTCTTGAACGTTTTGCTACTTTTCAAAGTTAGTAAAGAGAGGTTTGAAATTATTTATCCTTAAGGCGTGACGTGATTACATTGCATGAGGACACGCAATACCTTAGTCTGGGGGATTTTGGTATGTGCTATTTTACACATACTTTTGACCTTAGTTTAAGTGTGTATAAGACCAAAAACTAACGTGAAACGCCAAAGATATAGTGTTTTTGTGTTTGTGACCGTGCAGGAAAGGATATTGCATAAATGGCATGAAAACCAACCAAAAAGCCCTAAAGAGCACGAGATTTGGAAAAGAGTCAAGAAGCAGAGTCAAAGATGAAATTTACTCAAGTAAAGCCCGTGACGATGTTTTCATTACTTAAAGGCTCGTGAATATGAAAGAGATACTTAATCGAAGATTAAAGATGATTATCATGTATAAGCTTCCAAAACTCGAGCAAGTGGTCACTTTTATATCATTGAAGACTTTATGAAGACTCGTTAACATATTCCTCAAGATTACAAGGACTTAAGTTTACTTTTTAGAAGTCGTTTAGTAGTGTAATAGAAGTTTATGTGTCGTTTCATAAACAATATGAGTTGAGGGGGCTTGATGTAAAAGGAATCCGCCAAGGAAACCTTAAATACCCACCTTAAGCTTCATTTTGAAGCTAGTCTTAATTTTCAAGTCTTAATTTCCTTTTAATTTCATGTCATTTATTTTATGTAAGTTTTATTTTTAATGCACTTTTAATTTTCATGTCTTAATTTACTTATTGTCTTATTGTCTTTAATCTTTATTGTCTTAATCTTTACAAGTTTTTATTAATTTCTTTGTCACCTTTGCATGGTTTTTATTTGAGTTTCATAAAAAAGCTTATGGGTTAGGGCTTGCAAAAGAAGCCGTGGCTTATTTGCTTATTTCTAAGCTTATTTTAGTGTCTTAACGTTTTATTTATCAAGTTTTTACAAGTCTTATTTACCTTTTATTAAATTTTTGTCACGTTAGAAGTTTTTAAGTCCAGTGTATTTTTTTTAGGGTTTAGTAGCGAGTATGCTTTTTATTCACATAGCGAGTATGGAGTCAAAAGGCTAGCGAGTTTGGTCCAAAAAACTGCCTAGCGAGTTTAGAACCAAGTTGGTAGCAAGTTTGGATTCTTTCATGCTAGCGAGTATGGGAATTTATAAAGGCTAGCGAGTTTGCTTTCTAATACCCTAGCGAGTATGGGTCAAGTGTAGCGAGTATGGATTCAAGTAGCTAGCGAGTTAGGATTTTTTCTTGGGTCTTAGCGAGTTTGTTTTTTTTAGTCTTAGCGAGTTTATTTTTTTATTGAGTCAACTTTATTTTTAGTCTAAGTCTTTGAGTCGTGTCTAGTTTTCTCCTTTTCTTCTCTTATTTCTTTTACAAGCCGAGCTAGGCTTTTATTTACTCCATCGTTTTATCGAGTGGAGTTTTGTTTAGTTCATTCCTAAACGAAACTCTGCCGAATTTTCTTTAATTTCTTTTAACTTAGCTTATTTTTCTTTTAACTTGTTTTATTTTCTTTTAAACATTTACTTTACTTTTCTTTTATTAATTAAATTTAAAAACCTAAAAACATTTTACATTTCGTATTTCATTTTGATTTCTTTTATTTACTTTATCTTTATTCCTTTTATTTCTTTCTTTTATTTCTTTTTACGTTTATGTTTTCTTTTCTCGTTCATTTTAACTTCTTTACTCACGTTTTACTTTTCTTAAAGTTTTAAATAACGTTTAGTAGCGTAAACAAAACACAAATCATCTTTAAACCCATTCATCTCACATAACTCACGGTTTTGAACGACGAGATCCATATTCAACCCTCGTTGGGACTACGACCCGTGGTTTACAAGCTTCACCGCTTAGTTTACCTCGATCATTAACCTAACGGTTGGAATTGCTTCTATGTGAGAGCTTGGGTGTGTTGCTAACCCGTAAAAATGGTGGTGTTTAGCCTGAATTGAGCACACTTAGTAATAGTCTCATACTTATTCTCCAACTTTGATTAAACGGTTCTTTCCTATATACCTAAACGCTTAGTTTACTTTTATGACCTTCCTTATCCTTAGAGTTTCATTCGTAGATTTATGGCATCCTACTAATATTTGATATATTCTAGTGCTTATTTGCTCTTATGTGATTTGACTTTGTATGCCTTGTATACATTATTTTGGTTAGTTATTGAATGGATGTTTATTATAATAGTTATGTTTTTCTAATATTTTGATTGATATTTTTATATTTATTAGCATGCTTAAATGCCTTTACATGCTCTAACTCATATGCTCCATCCATCTAGATATATATTTTCTGCTTTTATCTTACACCCTTATTTCATGAGAACCATAGTGGACATCGATAGCGTATATAGTCTCAAAAGTGTCTTAAGTGTCTAGAGTCTTCATGCCTACTACTTCCTTACTTCATATCTTTTCCCTTACCAAACAATCCACTCCTTCTGTCAAAGAGATATATAGATAGGTGTCTAATTACCTCCTAAGTTAATGGACATTAATTTTCATCCGAAATGTTTAGTATTTTTAATTGGCGAAATGCAAATTAAAATGTCATCATTATTCCATGCTATATTTCTTTGAGTCAAGGACTCTATTATATATAGAAGTCAAAGACTTCGGTCCACCTCTTCCGCTACCATCTTTAGGACAAACCTCATAACTCGTTTTTTTCTTTCTTTTTTTTTGATTGTTCTTTAAACATTCGATATTTGAGAAGAAGCTCATACTTCATGGAAGACGTTAATTGTATGCTTCTTCATCCTTCGTAGTCATTGTCACGCTTATCCACTTTCGTGTCGATTCGTCTTTCATTTTTAGATCTCTCTTTTTT
>LBNU01036097.1:42974-66408 GCA_014162995.1 Artemisia annua | reverse complement strand
GCGGGAGGTCAGAATATCCACCGCATGTACGTAGATGGAGGAGCATCTGCGGAAATAATGTATGAACATTGTTTCAAAAGACTACGGCCGGATATACAAAGTCAATTGATTCCCGCCACATCATCGTTAACAGGCTTCACGGGAGAAAAGATATGGCCAATAGGACAACTACGCCTACTGGTTATGCTCGGTAACAAGGAGCACTGTACAAAAGCATGGATGAACTTCATGGTGATTAGATCTCCCTCACCATACAATGGTATTATTGGAAGATCATGAATATCAGCTGTACGGGCAGTACCATCCACGGCGCATGGAATGCTCAAATTTCCAGTAGAAGGCGGCATTGTTACCCTTTACAACAACGCTGTACCTCCCGAGGAATGTAACACAGTTACATGTGAAGCAACGAACACTCAGGAACATGCCACAACCAAAATCCCAAATTTGAAAGTAGCAATACACCCCGATTACCCTGAACAACAGGTGTCAATTGGAGGTTCGCTGTCAATTGATGCCATTGATGATCTAATTACACTCCTGTAACCTTCAAAACACTTCTTATGGTCGAATTTGAATGACCCAACTTTTGGTGGATTGTGTGTGTGTGTGTTCTTGGGTTTTTGAAATTGTGGGTTTATATATTCAATTCCAACCGATCAGTTGAGCATCCAACCGAATCAGTTGTAAGAAATTGATTTTTCCTCTCAAAACTTTTCTCCACTAGCTCTTGCAATGCCAAGACTAGTTTATGTCTTTTTAAAAACACTTGTTTTGTATGTATATGTATCCAAACACACTTGGTCTACCAAACATTGGTCATTATTTCTACTTCTAACTTAATAACTTAACTTAACTCATAACAACTAAAAAACCATCACTCAAATAGATAAAACTATAAAATGACATAACGATAGAACGATAATCTTATTAAAAAGTAAAAATGCATGAAACCTAAGAAACATAAAATAAAATTGCATGAAAATAGAAAATATGAAACAAACTAATAGCACAAGAGGTGCTTTATTCTTGCAATCCTTCTCCATCATCCATAGAAATATTCGTTTCTAAGAATGTCTTCTCCATGATACTTGTTCGAAAGCTTCCTAGTAGTCTTTTGAGTTTTGAAACTTCTTGCAAAGTTCCTTCCGCTAGGACATGTGATGTCAAATTTGCAATGCCATTCACCATCTCCATCTTCTCGTTTGTAAATGCTAGGACCATCGGATCCCCATTCCAAGTTCTTCAATTGGACCGGTAAAGATCCAAGAAAATCTGTCAATTTATTAAACACAAAGATGTTTTTAAATGGATTAAAATAAGCCTCCATTGCTAGAGCCCTCTCCATTTCGTCCTCTATGTCAAAGAAACTAGGTGTGCATGGCCCAAATTTAGGCCTCCCATCTTCATCTCTCCCTACTTCAAAACAACCAAGGTAATCCTCCTCTTGGTCTTCATCAAAGTCATCCACATTACTACCACCTCTAGGCCTTGGGTAGTAAGTATTCTTTAAAATTCCATCATCTATGGTCATAGTTCCTTTTCCCATGTCTATCACCGCACCACACGTTCTTAAAAATGGTCTACCTAACAACAAAGGTAGTTCTTTATCAACCGCAACATCTAACACTAGAAAGTCCGCCAAGAACGCTTGGTATCCTATTTGTACTCTAACATTTCTTACCTCCCCCATTGCTTTTGCTTTAGAATTATCCGCCATGGTGAGTTTAGAATTGTTAGGTTGAGGGTCTCTCAATCCCAACTTTTGATACAAGGGGTAAGGCATTATACTCACACTAGAACCCGTGTCGGCTAGTGCATACAATGGAGTAGTTCCATTAATCTTCACCGGTAAAACAAAGTTTCCGGGATCATTCATCTTTTTAGGAAGCCCATTCTCCATTATTCTTCTTTCCTCTACCTCATCAAAACTATTATTCTCCAACTTTGATTTTGCCAACATAACTCCATCTAGCTTCTTCCTATAAACCATGTAATCTCTAAGTACCTCAATAACCGGTTTGTTCTCCATTAACTCACTTATTTTTGCTTCAAGGTTTTCCAAAATTGCTTGTTTTTGTTCTTTGGTTAAGGGTTTCTTGTTTTGTGGTGAATTTGGTTGAGTGTTGGATGATGATGATGATGATTTG
Source organism: Artemisia annua (assembly GCA_014162995.1). Taxonomy (NCBI): domain Eukaryota; kingdom Viridiplantae; phylum Streptophyta; class Magnoliopsida; order Asterales; family Asteraceae; genus Artemisia; species Artemisia annua. The sequence goes on along the minus strand of LBNU01036097.1, from coordinate 64,258 downwards.
TTTTCCTTTGGGGTGGAGGGTTGGGTTAATTTGTTTAATGGGGTTTTGTTTCGATTGGCTTTTCCCATCTTACAAACTTCATCCTTTCCTCCCTTAAGCGTTATCATTCCTTCACAAACATCAACTAGCATTTCATTAACATCCTTCCCTTCTTCCAAATCACTAATATTGATCCGTAACTCACCTAGTGCAAAATCAATTGTACACTTGGTAGTTATAAGAAAATTTCTACCAAAGACAACCTCCGGTTCATCGGCATTCATGTAATCCAAGACCACAAAGTTACATTTGAAAATATGACCATGTATATTCACTTTAACATCTCTCACTTCTTTCCTTCCATAGCTTCCATAATCAAGTCTAACAAAGCCAAGCTTGTTAAGCATCTCTTCCGAAATATAGTTATCACTATACTCCATGTTCAACTCCGCATCCCATGCTTTTTCTCCTTCCACCGCACAAGGTGTAGCATACCTCATGTGTGTAGCATCGTACTCCTTAGTTGGTGCCTTAGTAAAAACAACCACCTTTCTTTCCTTCTCCTTCTTTGGATAACACATTTCATGTGGCAAATAAGAAACATTATCACCAATAATCTCTCCTTCTTCCAAATCACTCTTAGCCTTCTCTAACATATTCTCTAACTTTTCCAAGGAATCCCCGGAATCCTTGAACATATCCTCCAAATCTTTCAAGTATGCCGAAATCTGACTTAAACTCTCCATTTCACCTAAGCAATTACTAACTATAACATAACCATCAAAAAACATCCAAACCATTAGCATGAGGGTTAGTTGTAAGCAAATAATTCTTAATATGAAACAAGAATAAGTATATTAACAAACTAAAACACTAAGAATTGAAAACAAACTAAAAACTAAAAAGTGCAAAAAATTTAACGAGAGTTCCAACCGGTCGGTTGGGTGTCCAACCGAATCGGTTGATGAAATTACCACCACCAACCGATCGGTACGAACCCGTAACCGAATCGGTTGGTCACTCTGACAAAAATATTTTTTTTTATAAATAAATTACTAAAAATTAACTACACTTTAATCCTACCATTAATGACTTATTATTAAAAACTCTTAATATCCCAATAATAATTAAAACTAAACATTAATTCTATTTAATTAAAAACTTAAACATTAATCATAATAACTATTTTAACTACTCATAATTACTAACATTAATAGTCTAGAAACCTAAATAATTAACTAAAAACAGTAATTTAAAGAAAATTAACGAATAAAACTAAAATCCTAATTTTACCGAGCTGCCAACCGAATCGGTTGGTTGTCCAACCGATCGGTTGGAGCAATCTGTCTAAAAAAAAACTTTTTCTTGTTAAAAATTAAATCAAATCCGAATTATAAACAAATTAACTACTAAAATAAAGAAAACTAATCAAATCCCCGGCAGCGGCGCCAAAAACTTGATGTGCGTTTTTGCTAGTGCAAGTTTTAAAATTTATAAACACGATTTATCCGATTAATTCTTTAGCACATACGAGCAAGTATACTCGTCCGGTGTAATAAAGGTGGGTAAGTCGAGATCGTCCCAAGGGATTTGTTTATTTATAGTAGAACTTGTTTATTAACAAAGGTTGTCAATCCTTGTTTGTATGAATATATTTTTAAAAAGAAATCAAATAAGAACTAAGCATATACTTGTGTATAATTCCATGATGAGGTCTAGGAGTATTATTGCAATTATGAATATAAAGTTTGGTGTAAAACTTGTTATGATGCGCAACTAAAAATGAGTAGAAATACAATCGATGATGTATGTCATGTTCTAACTACTACTAAGAATTCAATCTACTAAATGACTCCTTTCGGACATATCAAGATAGTATGACAATTCTATAATCACATGGTTGTTTAGAAAATCAACTCTTTTCTTATGAATTCCTACGAATCCTTTCGGTCCTTTTTCGTGATGAAATCTTCTCAAAATCCATTTTAATAAGTAAATAGGATGGTTGTCAAGCATCATATTCCATACTAATTCGTGCACTAATGTTTTGGAATAAAAACAAGTTGAAAATCCTTTCGGACCTATTTCCCAAAGATTGTTTTTATCAACAAATTAAGCAAGATTAGATATTACTTCAACAAACTCATAAAATAGATATGTTTTCATGCATCACCTTTTTAGTAAAAGAATACTCCATAACCAATCACATCATACACACAAGTATATCACAAATTACTCCATAGCAATCATAAATAAACACAAGTAGATAATAAAACTTTCATTAAACGTAAAGTAACAATTGTTCATTATAAGAATCAAGGTGTACCTAGTCTTGAGAATTACAATGACAAGAATCACGTGGAACTATAGCAACCACACTCTAGATAAACTATTCACCACACTAGTGAACAATTCCCAACTCGAACCAAAGATTGAGACTTTACTCAACTCTTTCTGACGTTTTTCACACTTAGTAACCTTAGAAAATGAACTAGTAACACTTTAGTGTAACAATAATATTGATAAAAGATGGTACATGTAATCTAGAGGCTAAGTACTCATTATATAGCCTCATAACTCTTCTCTTCCAAGTAAAAACGTCCCATGATAGTTAATAACCAGAAATGATCAGCCACCAATGATTATGGAGAGTAAATACACCTTTAAATGCGAATTTGTAACAGCAGCAGTTCCCCAACCGATCGGCTGAAGGTCCAACCGATCGGTTGGAGTCTTTTGGTCAAATTCCAGCCGATCCGGTTGCGGGTTGCAGCCGATCGGCTGGATGCCTCCACTATGTTGTTTCTTTGACTTTTCTTCGCCGATTCTTTTCACATGTGTTTCCTTTCTTCGTGGCATGTCTTAGTACATTAGAACTTGATATTTCTTTGGTAAATATGTATAGAAAGCTCTTCTATATCAAATCCTATGTCCATGCGTTAATTTCATCCTTCTCTTCCATTTGAATCTTTCCCCAACAAGCATGATCACTTCATTTCTTCACTTTTAAGCATCTTTTCACTGCTTTTGGCTATATTTGCATGTATAAACATTTTTCCACGATTAAGTAACAAATGTATACAAATATGACCAATTTCCATACGAAAAACCAACAATAACGCTTCTAAAAACATGTTAACTTTGAGCGTTATCACTCCTATAGGCCACGCACCGCAGTCAAAGGGCAAATACTCGCGGACTTTATCATTGAAAAGCCAGATAGCGAGGATAGAACTCAACCACCAAAGCTGGAATCGCAAGAACCGTGGATCCTGTTTACGCACGGATCATCATGCATAGACGGTTCAGGCGCAGGCCTCATTCTCACCAATCCAGAAGGAATGGAGTTTACATACGCCTTGCGTTTTGGATTCACTGCCACGAACAACGAGGCAGAATACGAAGCCCTAATCGCTGGACTACGAATCGCAACACGAATGGGTGTACGCAACCTAGAAGCAAACGTAGACTCCCGTTTAGTGGCCAATCAAGTGTCCGGAGAATACGAGTCTAAAGAGGAAAACATGATCCAATACCTTGATAAAACAAAATCCTTAATTCAGGGATTTGACAGATTCACAATAACACAAGTCCCTAGAGGGGAGAACAAGAAAGCAGACGCATTGAGCAAAATTGCGTCTACAAGTTTCGCACATCTGTCAAAACAAGTATTGGTCGAAATCCTAAAAGACAAGTCAATCTCCGAGATGGAAGTATCCACAGTCATAGAAGAAGAAGGCCCTACATGGATGACCCCTATTGTGGACTTCATCAGCAAGGGTATATTACCCCAAGAACAGAAAGAAGCTCGACGAATACGGCGCACAGCGCAGCGATTCGAGCTTAGAGATGGCGTCTTATACAGGCGCTCATTCTTACAACCATGGCTTCGGTGTGTGGGACCCCTTCAGGCAGATTACGTACTTCGAGAGATCCACGCTGGTTCATGCAGTATGCACTCAGGACCACGGTCTGTTGTGGCGCGAGCGCTAAGGTCAGGATATTACTGGCCCACTATGCACCGAGATGCACGAGACTTGGTACGCAAATGCAGCGACTGCCAAGTTCACAGACCTATCCCGCGCCGTCCACAGCATGAATTAACACCGATAACATCACCATGGCCATTCTACAAATGGGGAATAGACATCGCTGGACCATTCCCTGTTGCCGCGGGTGGATTGAAATTCCTCATTGTGGCAATAGATTACTTCACCAAGTGGATTGAAGCAAAAGCAGTGGCTACAATCACGGGCAACCAAGTCAAGCGATTCGTATGGGATAACATCGTATGTCGCTTTGGACTACCTGGTGAAATCATCTCAGATAACGGAAAACAATTCCGTGACAATCCGTTCAAAGATTGGTGCGAACAGCTGAACATCAAGCAACACTTCGCGTCAGTAACTCACCCACAAACAAATGGTCTGGTTGAACGCGCGAATAGAAGCCTGGGCGAAGGAATCAAAGCGCGTCTGGACAGACACAAAGGAAGATGGGTAGAAGAACTGTCACATGTTCTCTGGGCGCACCGAACTACTATCAAGGTTAGCAACGGAGACACTCCCTTCTCTTTGGTCTATGGAACAGAAGCTGTCATACCAGCTGAAATTGGAATGCCAACTATCCGTACTGCGGAAGTTAATTCTGCTACCAATGATGATGAGCGGCGTATAGACTTAGATCTATTGGAAGAGCGACGTGAACGCGCAGCAATACGCGAAGAAAAAGCCAAGTCAAGAATGAAAGGGTACTACGATGCCAAAGTGCGCAGCACTTCATTCAGACCAGGTGACTTCGTATACCGCGAAAACGACTCAAGCCGCGCAGAAGACACTGGAAAGCTAGGACCAAAGTGGGAAGGACCTTACGAGGTCATTGAAGCACTTGGAAAGGGAGCGTACAAGCTACGCGATAAAGATGGACACGAGCTACAACGAACGTGGAACGTTCGCAACCTTAAGCGATGCTATCTTTAGAATAGGCTACGGCCCAGCATGGACACTCAAGCACTTTAGAAAGTGCCCCAATAAAGATCCATGTAATTTTATTTTTGAGTCTTATCTAGATAAGTATTTTCTTTTACAAACTTGCAAGTATTAATAAAACATTCGCGGTTTCTAGCTAACTCCGCGACAAAATTTTTTTACATTGTTATTTAAATACTGTTTATATTTCAATGTGTTGGTCACGTTACCTTTAGCCTACATGGCGTGCATGCACTAATTAATACCCACGTTGGTAAAAAGGATGAGTTAACCTACTAAACAACTCGTTGAGTAAGAGGGTTGCAAACCCATCAACTTTGGATTACGAATCCTTGTTAAACACCTTGCGCTCAAGACGTTGGCGCAAGTTCCTTGCGCACCCCACGATGGATACGCAATAGGGCACACTGTGCGCGTTTAACAACTTAGGAAATCAAGACTCTTGATCCCTTAAAGTAAAACACGACAAGTAAAAACTCATAGACAACTATGATTCTTTCATACACGGTTATGGAAATACTTAAGGAAATTTGTATCTTTCTTAAGATATACTTAGACATTCAAATCTTTACGCAAAGATATGAAAGTCATACGCGAACAACGTGTTTGAACAAACATAAGTGCTTGAAAAAGTATTAAATACGCCAAGTACGAAAAACGAACTTCATATATATACACGACAAGTTCATACAAAAATTCATTCCAAAACAAAAACTAAGTACAAAAGGCTAAATGCTATATGTACGCCTCAGCTGGCTGGAGCCCCCACTAAAATCCATCTCCTTTGCATCCTTGAGCCTCTTTAGCAACTCAGCATCATCAAGGGAAATGGTGGCAACGGTGACGGGCACACCATCAGACCTAGGAAGATGCGCAGCGCCTATGCCGCACAGAATGGCCTTCCCTTTTACGCCTTTCTTCCTGGCGACCATAGATGCATGAGCAGTTAAAGATCTCTGCAATGATATCTCTTTCTCAATACGGAAGGGATTAAGGATATCACGTGGTTGGGCAAAGATAGGTACCTTCAGCTGCGCCACGTCAGGCTTCAGATAGAATTCCAGCTGCTCCTCAGCCTTATCTTGCAGATGCCTGGGAAGAGTTAGCCTCGCCATGATCACATCAATAGGCTGATCTTGGTCACGCTCTAGGTGCGCAATGTGAGGAAGCTCGAGCTTCTTCAACTCTTCCATTGCGGCAGCAAGCTCAGCAGGAGCGTCCACCCTGTACTCTGGAACCTCAGCAAGCGCCACGGTTAGTTTCTTGGCCTCATCAAGCTTCTTTGAGGCCAAGTACTTCCCATGCGCAATGGCACAGCTCACTACCTTCCCAAAGGCCGTAGTGACCTCTGGGTGCTCCAAAGTACCCATCGCAGCCAAGCGTAAGCCATGGCTGATCAGCCACCTACACAATAACACAAGTGTTAGTAGGATACAACATATTTATACAAGCTATACGAAGAATAAGTGAAGAATCATTTACCTGCGCTCAGCCACGGACTGAACCATGTGCGGATACAACTCTTCATCATACTCTATGCTGAGCTTGTGGAGCTTCTCCTCCTGCCTGTTCAGCATAGCCTGCACCCGGCTACGGAACTCCTCCAGGTTAGCAAAATGCTTGTGCCTGTTCTGCTGCAAATGCTTCAGCACCCACAAGGAGTTCACTCTTTGGCGGTCAGCAGCGGCACGCTCCTGCTCCAACTCCGCCACAACCGACATCTTCTGGTCGGCCAACCTCTGCGCAGCCACCTCTGCGCGCTCCAGTTTAGCCTGGGAGCTCAGCTGCTCAGCTTTAGAGCTTGCTAGTTCTGCCTGCACGGACGCCAGCTGCGCCGTCAGGGTGGAGATCTCCTCCTCATACTGGGAGCGACTACTCTCAGCAGAATAGCTCGCCCTGGCATGCGCCACCAGCTCAGACTGGCGCGCAGCGATGGAGGCCAGTTCCTCCATCACGGAGTCAAATGATCTTGACTCCTCGCCAATATCCCTCGGAGAGTGCGCTTCATCCAGAAAGGGACTCTCCTTGGGTGACGCACCCCCATCCAGGTCGCCAGTGTCCTCCACATGCTGTTCACTGCACAAAAAGATCAAAAACTAAGTGTTAATATGCGAAAACAATTCAGCATACATAAGACCCTAAGTGATTGTAAATAAATACTCACATGTGGGGAGGAGAAGAAGGCACGTCCTTCTCAACCTCAGACATAGACGCATCCCCCTCTGACTTCTCAGCGTCCTCCCTGCGCCAAAGACAAAAGTTAGACAATAACTTAACAAAAGTTAGACAATAACTTAATGATGAATGGACTACACACTTACCCCATCCCAACATCAGTAACAGATGGCCCCTCCCCGGCCTCTGAATGCGGCCTCTTAGAGGACCCCGCGCCATCACCATCAGCCGCCCTCTTGCGCTTCAGCTGGATAACCTCCTCCTCCTCGTCCGACTCTCCCAGGTCGACGTAAGCTATGGGAGAAGGCTGCGCGTCAACAGGCGCCTGCTGCACAGGAGGAGCAACCTCCTGTAGAGGTGCGACCACGCCCGAAGGAGAGCCCTCAGGCTCTGGGACAACCAGCTCCACGACGCGCCCCTGCGTCGACTCTAGAATGGGCTCCTCATCATCCCTGCGGGGGCGCACCCCGATAGTCACTGACTTGGGCACCTCCAGGTCAACAACTCCGAACAAATCCATCTCTGCGCAAACAACAAACAACAAATATGTTAGATAAGGTATGGAAAAAGGAAAAAGCTTACGAGACAAAGAATGCAGGATGAGCACCCACCCGAACCATCCGCAGCTATAAAAATGGGAACGCAGTCCTCAGGCTCGAAGTAGTTACGACTGATGCCCATATGCACCAGGAACTCTTCTGGGTAAGGTCGAATGTGGAGGCGGTTCGCATTAATGGTCGACGCATGGTCCGGGTTGTACCACGTGTCAAGGGGGCGCTCATCCTTCGCCAGAGACAACTTCGTGTGGAACGGGAAGTCAAATGGAAAGACGGCGTCGTCTATCCAAAAGAATTTCTCCCTCCAATGGGGGAGTTTATCCACCTTCTTCTCGTAACATTGAAGCGCGCCTACGCGCTTCGAGAAGGTAACCCACCCATTTAACCACGACGTGCGATAGAACGCACGGAATAGGTGGAGGGTGGGAGGAATCGCTAATAAGCGGCAGTTGACCTCAAAATTCGAGATCTTCCCAGCGCCAATAGGATGCAACTGGGAGATATGGAGCTCGTAATAATTGAGGATATCCCTCAATAACACGGTTATGGGCACGCGCTGGTTCGCCCATTCGAAAAAGCGCGTGTATAGCCCCACCTTCCCCGCGGGGAAGTCCGCCATGGTGTCATTTGGATCTGGCACCTCTGGGTGCAGATCCAAGGGGATATAATAATCCGAGGTGAACTGCCTCAGTTCATCCGCGGTTAGGTCAGAGTGACAGTCGCTAAGTTGGAGGACCATTTTTTATCTTTGACGGCGCAAGCGCTAATTACCTATGCGTAAAGAAGTAGGGTTGCAGAGGAGAGTTGGGTAGTTTTTTGAAAATGAAAGAACGCTTTTACTGTGATAAACACAGTAAAAGTGGGGAAGGTTTATATACTTTTCTCACCCACCACAGATACTTGACACGTGGATCCCACTAACTCAAATCGTGTGGATGGGAGTTGTAACGGTACAGGACACGTGGATAGCCTCTCCACTTCCCGAGGTACGTGAATTGCACTTTTTTGGACTCGGTGCATTACACGTGTTTTTTGGCGGTGTAAAAACGAATTCTTCCCGCGCACGAGTCGGGAACAACTTGAATATGGTTTAAGTCTAGCGTCTGCAAGTTTTACCATGCGCACACTAGACTGGGAGGACATGATGACGTATAGTCTACACCGGGTCATGAACCCGTTTGGTAAACAATACCAATACGTAAGCCCACTACGCGTGGGCCAGTTTAATAATAATTGGACTACCAATTATATGACTTTGGCTCATGAGGCCCAAGCCCAATGATTATTTAGGAATGTGATAAAGATATCTCCTAATTATAGGATGTGTATCAAATATCCGCGATACGCGGGATACACCAAGGTTTGCGGAACACGAAACCAACAAGGATTTCGTGTCTATAAATAGAGGGTGTCACAGCTTTCACAAAGGTACGACTTACAAACCCTAACTCTTCACAACTCTAAAACCCGATTACTTACTCTCACGCCGGAGGATAATCGGGGGAGACAATCCCTCGATAAGCCTAACGGTGTTTGATTGCTTTCTTAGTGCGCAGGTCTCAAGCAATATTATCCAATTGATACGAGGAAAGGAACCCAAACAAGGAATGCCCAACTTTTGTATCAACAATATGTTTAATTCATTATAAATATATGAATTCAAAATTTTTACCAAAAATGGTAAAAATGAACCAGAAAAAACCTTCCCCACAAAAGGACAAATAAATCCAACATTCTGGAGGGGCGGCCCACTTAATTTACTAGGCGGCCCCCTTAATTTTAAGGGGACCGGCCCCTCAATTAAGGGGACCGGCCCTCTCCAGAACAGTAGTTTTGTCCCTTTAAATACTGGTTCATCCACAGATTTTTCTCACCTTTTGCACCCCAAAACTTTCTGTTCTAGATCTCATTTCTATTCTCTAAAATCCTTTGATCATATATACATAAATTTTTGTTTCAAAGTGATCCAACCCTCAACCTTTCAAGTGCAAGAGAAGAATACTTCAATCTACCAAGAGAAGAAGTATTAAAACTTGTTGTGACCTCCACATCCAAGTTGTTAGAGCATCATCCATTATATCTATTTCTTTGTGTAACTAGTTGTGAATACTTGATAGAAGATAGATTAGCAAGGCATATAGATAGGTAGTTGTGAAGTAAATAGTTGTGAAGTAGAGAAGTGGTGAAGTAGATAGGTGTGAAGAAGATAATTGTGAAGTAGGTAGTTGTGAAGTAGAGAAATTGTGAAGTAGATAGGTGTGAAGAAGATAGTTGTGAAGTAGATAGTTGTAAAGTAGATAGTTGTGAAGTAGATAGTTGTGAAGATAGAGAGGTGTGAAGAAGTCGTGTAGAAGGTGTGAATAAGGTGTGACGAAGTTGTGGTGTGAATATTAGTGTGTAAGGTTTTCTCCGCCATAAGGGAGCTTGTTGACATAGTGAAGAAAACTCTCGAGTTAGGTGCTCGGGGAGTGGAGTAGGGCAAGGAAGGTGTCCTTGTAGCCGAACCACTATAAATCTCTTGTCTCGCGGTTCGATCTTTCCATCCCTTACTTATTTCTTTACTTACATTATAATTGCTATAGTATTTATCTATATAGTTGTTCATATTGTGCAAGACTTGAATTCACATAAGTTCGTATCGAAAGTTTTTAAAGTAAACAAAGTTTTCAAAAACAAAGTTTTTATAACAAACCTAAAAGGACACATACAACAGATCATATATTTGTTTTCATACTAAACTCTAATCAAAGTTTTTGTAAACTTAATCTATACTTTAGAAGCAAATTTTTATAAAACGAAAAAGACGTAACACTATTCAACCCCCCCCCCTTCTAGTTTTCCATAATTGGTATCAGGAGCCACGTCAAACAAGATCTTTAAAATATATTGTATTTTAAAACTTGCAACGATCTATGGAATCTGAAAAATATTTAGAAGGGCAATCTATGCAAAGACCACCACTATTCGAAAGTGATGGATTTTTATATTGGAAAAATAGATTCGAAACTTATGTGAAATCAAAGGATCTAGATCTTTTGCATGTTATTACCTTTGGTGATTTTCCCCCTATTCAATATAATTTTGAAACTAAAAAGGATGAAATTATATCTTTTGAAAAACAAAATGATGATTTCAAAAAGAAACTAGCAAAAAATAATGAGGCTAAAATGGTTATTTATAATGCGTTACTACGCAAAGAATATGAAAGAATTTTCATCTGTAAAACCGCAAAATAAAATTCGGGATTCTTTACTAATCACTCACCAAGGTAATAGTCAAGTTAAAGATAACAAAATAGATCTTCTTGTTCAACAATATGAACAATTTAAGATTCCGGATGAGGAATCAATAGATAATGCTTTTACTAGGTTTAACACTATCATCACAAGTTTAAAAGCACTTGATGAGAATTTTTCTAGTAAGAATTTTGTTAGGAAGTTTCTTAGGGCTCTTCATCCAAAATGGCGAGCTAAAGTTACGGTGACTAAAGAATCAAAGAACTTGTCAACTCTTCAACTTGACGAGTTGATCGGCAACTTGAAATTCTACGAAGCAATAATAAAGAAAGACTCCGAGATGGTCAAAGGAAAAAGAGAGCAAAGCAACTCAATTGTGTTGAAAGCTAGGAAGGAATCTAGTGACGAGGATAGCTCAACCTCCAAAAGTAATGACGAAGAATATGCCATGGCCGTAAGAGACTTCAAGAAATTCTTCAAAAGACGAGGAAGATTCGTTAGACAACCACATGATGAAAGAAAGGCATTTCAAAGAAACAAAGACGATGAAAGTAGCAAGAGCGAAAGGAAGTGCTTTAAATGCAGAGATCCAAATCATCTTATCGGAAAATGTCCAATGATGTCAAGGAATCAAAATCAAAAGGCGTTCATTGGAGGAGCATGGAATGATAGCGATGAAGATGAGAAAGAAACCACAAAGGAAGAAAAGTGTCTTATTGCCAAGACATCAAGTGAGGTACATTCCGAAACCGAATACTTTAGTGACGAAAATTTATCATTAGACGAAAAAGACCTAGTGAATATAATAGGTTATGCAAATTAGGTCAAAAGGTTATAGCTAAAAATAAGTCACTAAAACATATTAATAATCTATTAGAAAATTAAGTACTCGAATTAAAAATTAAACTACAACATTTGGAAAAAGGAAAAGAAGTTTTTATAGAATGTAAAACATGCTTAGAGGTTAAAAATGAAAAACAAAAACTTAAAGATGAAATTATCAAACTTGATAAGTTTAAAAATAGTAGTAACCCACTTAAGAAAATAATAAGTGTTCAAGAAACTTCGGGAGATAAAACCGGTCTAGGATTAACCTCAACTAATGTTTCAACTAGTGAAAATAAAAGTATAAAGTTTGAATGTGAATATAGTAAACAAAAATCATTAGAATCAAAACCTAAGTATATACTTACAAAAGATAGAAAAATACCCATTGCGAATGATGAAAAAGTAAAAACTTCTTATAAACCATCCTTAAAGACCGAAGTAGGATCTTCTAAACCTAAATTAAGATCTAAAACTCCACCACCAAGAAAACCAAATAATCCTCATACTCGATCTAAAACACCTCAACCTAGAAGAAACCAAAATAGACAAAACCACAATAACAATAGTCATCAAATGTGGAATTATCAACCAAGTTACAACCCTTGGGGAATATTACCACCATACATGCATCCTAGCCAAATGTTAAATATGTTTGGACCAAAAAACTTTGGACCAATGAGAAAATGTGGACCAAGTGGCTAAGTTGTCATCCTTCGAAGAAGTTGGAATCTCATCTACAAATGACTTCTATAACTCAATTGATGCGTGGTTTTGCAACCTTGCAGTAGGTTTTACCTCTCAAGGGATCTTGAGAAGCTTGCAATCCCCACCAGGCAGTGTACCTGACCGATGTAGTATAGTGAAGTGGCAAGTACCGGGGGATTGATCGTTCTCTCGGGGAATAGTGTCGTTAGGCTTGAAAAGCTACTCTAATTAGGTCTAAGAGTTGAGGGATGATTCTTTTTGTATTTTTATATTTTATGGAAAGCAAGTAAAAATCTCAGTTTTTGGAAGAGTGGGCGGAATTAGTTGCTAGTCAACTAACCTAAATAACTACTTTTGCAAATAAAATAAAATAACTAGAAAAATTAAATGGTTGTGAAACTTATATGAGAGAGATATGTGTTTACTTAGATTTCCTTACTCCCTAGCTATCTTTTATATGTTAAATAGTTTGTTGTAATTGTGTGGATGACGGGTTGTATTCCTTTAAACCATTCGTAGGGCTGTGTACGATCTTCCCTAACTCTATAAGCTCCTACTTCACTCCTATGTCGAGCCGACTTAAAGCTCCTAACATGGGATCATTAGAATTCGCTCATGCATTAAATACAACCAAATAATCATAGTACACATCCGATTCATGTTTCTTAAGACGTTTAAGCAAGTTACCGTATAAGAGGTTAGCCAGTTTTCTTAAGCCTAACATCAACTTCACCCACCCACAATAATCACAAACAAACCAATAACATATAATCAATANTCTTCCCTAACTCTATAAGCTCCTACTTCACTCCTATGTCGAGCCGACTTAAAGCTCCTAACATGGGATCATTAGAATTCGCTCATGCGTTAAATACAACCAAATAATCATAGTACACATCCGATTCATGTTTCTTAAGACGTTTAAGCAAGTTACCGTATAAGAGGTTAGCCAGTTTTCTTAAGCCTAACATCAACTTCACCCACCCACAATAATCACAAACAAACCAATAACATATAATCAATAGCTAGGTTTCATTAGATCTAAGCAAACACAATAAAGACCTAGCCTAGCATGTTAATTGAAAGATAAGCATAAGATATAATAACACAATACATAGACATATTGAATGATTTGTAAAAGACTTATCTATACTACATATAATACACAAAGCACTCTCTCTCCATAATTTTTAGATTTACAAGAAATAATGCATGGTTTACAACACTTTAGTGCACCAAATTTTCATAATTACAACAAATTAAGCATATTGTACAACAAAAATAAGCATAATATCATTTTCAGACCAAAATTCCATAATCTCAACATTAATGCTATTAAAAACACCCCTTCACCAAAAATTACAACTATTTAAGCACAATGTACAATATAATTAAATAGCCAAATTAATGCCATGTCCTCAATAAAAAATTAATGCCATTTAAGCACAATGTACAACATTAATGCATACATACATAATTTAAATAAATCAATTCGTTTCGTGTATTCATTTGTGCGGTTATTGTTAAAGAAAAAAACATGTAATCGAATAACATTTGCTTGCTGTAAAATATAGTTACAGGGTACCCGCCGCCGCATCGCGCGGGTACCCTGCTAGTCTTCAATTAAGCATCCTATTTTCAAGGGTGGAAAACCCTCAAAAATACAGTAGAAAAACGAGCTAGGGTTTCTTCCCAAAAGTTGCACACTAATGAATGAAAATTAGACGAATATTTATAGAATTTAAAATCTGACGGCGTCACCTTATAGAGCGTGACGCCGTCACCTTGCCGCCAAAACACTAGTCGGATTGCTCAAATCCACTTCTGACGCCGTCCCCCTTTAATCTTTTCTGGGCCGTCTCCCTTTAGCTTATAACGTGACGACCTACCTCTCGTAACACGTGACGCCGTCACGTATTAATTCTCAAAAAATCTTTCTGGGGCGTCTAGTGTAAAAATCATCCACCTTGTTGTCAAAGCGTGACGCCGTCACATGGTAAAGCGTGACGCCGTCAGGTACAATTTCCAGCATATTTTGAGACTTTGTCGTTTTCTTTACTTTTATGCTCCAAAAACGTCCAAAATGCTTCCTTTTCCAGATTTCCTCTTCAAAGTACCTAAAATGACAAAAGGAATGATTTAACGCAATATTTGATCAAATAATTACGGATTAGGGCTTAAATGACCCCCTAAAAGCGTAACACTTTTCGCCTCATCAAATACCCTTACACTTGAGATTTGCTTGTCCTCAAGCAAATGCGCTTTTATTCTAATCAAAATATGAGCTAGGGGTCATTTAACATGATTATAAAAGTAATTACAACAAATAGTTATTCAACCCTAGTCATAACAAGCACGGAAATCATACACTAGCACCTCACAAATAGTTTTTGGATACTCTCATCTCTCGGGTGTTATAAACCTATATAACTAAATGGAAATGGAAGAAATATCACTCACTACCTGTCATAGCAAATAGATTACCATAGGCTTGGGAAAGGATCAAAAACCTCCTCCACTAGGCGTAAGCACCTAAGATAAACTATCAAAGAGGGCTTTACAAAGGGTTGTAATGTTAGGTGCAGGGATATGATAAACACGGTTTTGTTAGAATAAAGGGTATTTTTAGTGGTGGCGAGTTAATTATCTTGATCAAATACATGCACAAAGTGGCGTCGCTAAGCCAAGACTCGACTCGACTTAAGCAAAAAAGAAAATAACATAAACATAAATAAAGATAAAAATGAAACGGGATGGTAGTCCATATGTTTTTTTCTACTTTTCTTTTTCCAATTTTTTTTCGTTTTTCTTGTTTTTCGATTTTTTTTTCATACACTCTTGCCCTACCATCCAAAATAATACATCATAGGGGCCTCGGTTCTCCCCTTACACTTGAACTTTTACATACTTTACAATTAACTATTCTAATGACTCGAATTAAGATAATTGAAAAACTTGGAGTACTTTAAAATATTAACGCACATATGGGGGTAATAATTGACTTCTTCCCCATTACTCCATTACATTAGTACTTTACCCATGAGTCCCAATCGTCCCAAAACAATATGTACAAGGATATGACTCGACTTAGCAACCATATAAGTAATAAGACAATTAACTAAGGGTTTAAACATATGTTGTCACAATAATGCACTAAAGGTGAGTGCATACAAGGTAAGCTAAGGCGATTTGGGTGTACAGTTGGGGTGGATTGTAAACAAATTCTTCCTTTAAGTAAAATGCTTAAAGTTAGAAACGAAAAGATAGGCTCTGAGGGGTATACTAGGGGTATCGTGTACTAAAAATGAGTACAATGCTAAGGTGTGGGAAAATTACTTGACTAATGAAGTCAATGTAATTATAATACGGGTGTAAAACAAGGGTTATCCTAATGCCTCTTATCATGTAGTAAATCTAACTACACGAATGTAGTCTCACTTGTGGAGTTGGGATGGTCCTATCGCAAGTTCTAGAATCTATAGGCTACCGGTATACACACAAGCATCAACAATGAATGTTTTTCCTAACAATTCTAGGGGCGAACCTCACATATTTGGGGAAAATTTTTGAGTGGTACGGTTTTTTTGTGCTAGTAATACAATTCCCTATCCATGAGACGCTTATTAAGACCAAAGTTTCACTCCTATATGTTGTAAAAAAATTTAAATTTGTGCTAAAATTGCCCTAACAAATATTTCTCTCGGTTTTATTACACACTTACCCTTAAACAAAACAAAAATCAAGCGTAATTGCATTTTCTAAGGTGTCTTCATTTACCCCCCCCCCCTTACACTTAAACCGAACATTGTCCCCAATGTTCACATAGAAGATGTAAAAGTAGAAAATGAAAGATGAAACAAATACTCCCCTGATTCGTTTGATGTGGATCATGTGGTAACATGGTTAGATCTTCTTCCAAGATGATGTAAAAGCTCCAAGATCAAAGCGACTCCAAAAGCTTGATGTCATGAACTTGATTCCATGTTCATCTTCTTGTCCAAAATAACCTGTTAAACCTGAGAAAACAATCTAGGCAAACCTTGCGTAAAATCGGCGGTAAATTCTATATATGGATATAATGCTTGTGGAACGAAAGTTTTGCAGATTCCTGGAATTAAAGATGCAGTAATTTTTATAATCCGGCAGAAAAACTAAATTTTAAAAAACGTTTTCTGGAATCAAAGGCTGACGCCGTCAGCTTTTAAGGGTTGACGCCGTCAAAATTGATCTGACAGAATCCTTATGTTTAGTTTCTGGAAAAACAATTACCTTAGTTCCTGGAATCCTGTAAAATTTCATTATGACTCGATACAAGCATTTGACTCGAAAAAATACTAATATGTATGTTCATTTTATATCGTTACAATTCATGTTCCAATTCGTTCTTATAAACAAATTTAGATTTCCCTTACACTTATCTTTTGCAAAATACCTTTATATGTAGTTAAGACGAAGTTAAAAACAAAATAAAGCATTTTCACAATTCTATTTGAAACATGAATCAATAACATTAAAAATAAAACATACATACGGAAACAAATAAAATCAAATAAACAAACACACAAAACAAATAAAGCTTGGGTTGCCTCCCAAGAAGCGCTTTTCTTTATTAACGAGTCTTGTAGCTAGACTCAAAGTCACTCTCTATTACGTGACTTCTTCATTGAAGGTTATGTCTTCCTCATTGATCATTTCATTACCACTTTCTTGATAATGCTTAACTCGTTGTATATTCACGGTGAATTCTCTGTCCTCGTCATCAATTAATACCACGGCTCCCGCTCTTGAGGAGCTCTTTACAGTGAATGGCCCATACCATCTGGATTTCAATTTCCCAGGAAATAACCTTAATAGAACCTTATCTCCCTCCGAGAACTCCTTGGGTTTCTTAATCCGTTGGTCATGCCATCTTTTTGCTCTCTCCTTGTACGTAATGGAAGATTCATAAGCCTCCAGTCTCAATTCATCAAGCTCTTGAAGCTGTAAGAATCTATTTGTTCCTGCGATTGTGTAATCCAGGTTGCAGGCCTTAAGTGCCCAATATGCCTTATGCTCCAGTTCTACTGGGAGGTGACATGCCTTGCCATAGACGATATGGAAAGGGGTTGTACCGATAGGTGTCTTATAAGATGTTCGGAAGGCCCACAAAGCTTCATCTAGCTTGAAGGACCAGTCTTTTCTATTTTGGTTAACTGTTCTCTCTAATATCCTTTTTATTGCCGTGTTGGTGTTTTCGACTTGACCGTTGGTCTGAGGATGATAAGCAGTGGAGAATCGATGGGAGACTCCATATCTTTTCATGACCTTTTCCATTTGCGTATTGCAAAAATGGGTTCCTCAGTCACTAATAAGAGCTTTTGGGATGCCAAATCTAGCGAACAGTTTCTTTAGGAAGTGAATGACTACTCTAGCATCGTTGGTCCTAAGGGCTTGCGCCTCTACCCACTTTGAAACATAGTCAATGGCCACTAAGATGTATTCATTCCCCCTGAAGATGGAAAGGGTCCCATGAAGTCAACTCCCCAAACGTCAAAAACTTCACAGATTTGAATATAATTCTGGGGTGCTTCATCCCTTCGGGAGATATTCCCAGCTCTTTGACAAGCGTCACATGCCTGGATCATTGCCTTCACATCACGAAACACTGTAGGCCAATAAAACCCGGCGTCAAAGATTTTTCGCGCGGTGGTATTCATGCCATGATGTCCTCCGGATGGACCTGCATGACATTCTTTCATGATTCTGATTGCCTCCTTCTCAGAAACACATCGCCTGATAACTTGATCAGGGCATCTGCGGAACAAGAAAGGTTCGTCCCAAAAGTAGTACTTTAATTGAGCGAAAAACCTCTTCCTTTCATGTCGGTTCATGTGTTCGGGAAAAACTCTGCTTGCCAGGTAGTTAGCATAATCTGCGTACCATGGTTCAGAATCTTTTATTAGCATGAGCTGTTCATCGGGGAACGAGTCTCGAATCTCACTCTTATCAGATTCGCTTAGGCTGGGGTATTCTATTCGAGAGAGATGATCAGCCGCTAGATTTTCTGCTCCCTTCTTATCACGAATTTCTACATCAAATTCTTGCAGTAATAAGATCCAACGGATTAGTCGCGGTTTAGCATCTTGTTTAGTGAAAAGGTATCGTAGGGCTGAGTGGTCAGTAAAGACAACGGTTTTTGATAGGACTAGATATTGGCGAAACTTATTAAAAGCGAATACCACGGCTAACAACCCTTTTTCCGTGGTGGTGTAGTTTTCTTGAGCAGGATTCATGGTTTTGCTAGCGTAATATATTGGCTGGAAGTGTTTGTTAAGCCTCTGGCCTTGCACTGCTCCAACAGCGTAATCACTAGCATCACACATGATCTCAAAAGGTAGCTCCCAATTAGGGGTAACCATAATTGGAGCTTGCGTGAGTTCCCTCTTCAATAGGTCGAAGGCATCCTTACACTCTTGAGAGAAGTCGAATGGAGCATCCTTTACAAGCAGCTGAGTTATTGGCCGAGCTATTTTTGAGAAATCCTTAATGAATCTCCTATAAAAGCCGGCATGACCCAAGAAGTTCCGTATTGCTTGGACCATGATGGGGTAAGGCAGCTTGGATATAGCCTCGATTTTCGCTCGATCCACCTCAATCCCGTTTCCAGAAATTTTGTGTCCAAGCACGATACCTTCTTTCACCATGAAATGGCACTTTTCCCAGTTTAAAACCAGGTTAGTTTCATCGCAACGTTTGAGCATTTTCTCGAGGTTAGCAAGACAACGGTCGAAAGAGTTTCCAAAGACAGAAAAGTCATCCATGAAGACTTCCATGCTGTCTTCCATTAGTTCGTGAAAGATTGCAGTCACGCACCGTTGGAAAGTGGCGGGAGCGTTACATAATCCAAAAGGCATCCACTTGTAGGCGAATGTACCGTAAGGACATGTGAACGTGGTCTTTTCTTGGTCCTCAGGGGCGATGGGGATTTGGAAATACCCTGAGAATCCATCTAAAAAGCAGTAGTATTCGTGTCCTGCTAGCCTCTCCAACATCTGATCGATGAAAGGGAGAGGGAAGTGATCTTTTCGGGTTGCATCATTCAGTTTCCTATAGTCGATGCACACACGCCAACCAGTGACTGTTCTCTGGGGTACCAACTCATTTTTATCATTTTTTACCACCGTCATCCCTCCTTTCTTAGGTACAACCTGCACGGGACTGACCCATGGACTATCTGATATTTGGTAAATTAGTCATGCATCCAGGAGTTTAACGACTTCTTTCTTTACGACCTCCTTTATGTTGGGATTCACTCGCCTTTGAGNTGACTGTTCTCTGGGGTACCAACTCATTTTTATCATTTTTTACCACCGTCATCCCTCCTTTCTTAGGTACAACCTGCACGGGACTGACCCATGGACTATCTGATATTTGGTAAATTAGTCATGCATCCAGGAGTTTAACGACTTCTTTCTTTACGACCTCCTTTATGTTGGGATTCACTCGCCTTTGAGGTTGTACGGTTGGTTTATAATCCTCCTCCATGAGGATCTTGTGTGTTTAGAAAGTCAAATCAATCCCCTTGATGTCTGCTACACTCCAGGCAATAACTCCTTTATATTTCTTTAAAACTCCTAGGAGTTTATCCTTCTGTTCATCTTTCAAGGAAGAGCTAATGACTACCGAAAGTTGATCCTCTCCTTGGAGGAAAGCGTACTCCAAGTGGGTTGGGAGTTCCTTAAGCTCTAACGTGGGTGGCTCGACGATGGAAGGTTTAAGCCTGTTTTCGGGTTTACGAAGTTCGAGTGGTTCGGCGTCTTCCCGTCTGGGGTAGAAGGAGACTGCGTTGATTTCTTCATCCTTTCCTTCCTCAAAGAAGGAAGGGAAAGCTTCATCACGTAACCATCCTGCTTCAACCTGTTCATCTATACAATAGTCAATGACATCGGATAGCTCATCAACCTCCCCGATAAAATACAGACGGTTGGCTGCCTCGAGAGAGAGATTCATTGTGTCTTTGATGTCAAAAGTTAAACTGTCGGTACCTACTCGTAAGGTTAGCTTGCCGTCATGAACATCAATTACGGCCCGAGCAGTTGCAAGGAATGGTCTCCCTAGGATGATGGGCACTAGATCGTCTTCTTCCATTTCCAGGATGACAAAATCAATTGGAAATTTAAACTTCCCCACTTTAACCAGCACATTCTCACATATTCCCATGGGGTACTTAACCGATCAATCAGCTAGTTGGATGTTCATTCGGGTTTGTTTCAATCCTAAGTATCCTAGTTTGAGGAACATGGAATATGGCATAAGATTGATGCTTGCCCCTAAGTCGGCCAAAGCATTCTTTACGGATAAAGACGCTATGGAACAAGGCAAGGTAAAGCTACCAGGGTCGTCTACTTTCTTTGGTAATCCTCGATGGGTTACCGCAGAGCATTCTTCTCCTAGGATCACAAGACCCTCAAGCTTTTTTCTGTTGGCGAGTAGCTTTTTGAAGTATGTACTATACTTGGGCATATGGTAACATGCATCAAGGAGGGGTATAGTAACAACCGAATCCTTCAAGTATGATAAGAACCTTTTATTGTCATTCTCAACCTTTTGATTTTTTAGGCGGGACGGATAGGGGACTTTAGCGGACTGTTTGGGTGGAGAGGAGGTTACCTGAGGAGGCCGCTCAGGAATCTCATCACGCACGTCACCTTCTTCCTCGCGAGGGGCGTCGGGTTCCGTGACGTTGGGCTGTTGGGCTGGGTACGGAGGGTCCTTAGTTGTTGTTCCCGCTCTAGTGGTGATGGCTAGGAAAGGGTCATTTTGATTCATTTGGGGTT